>CM021101.1:498355689-498485865 GCA_007115665.2 Sequoiadendron giganteum
GGTATAGATTAAAACTTTAATCCTTCATAACTTAATCAAGCATAGCAATATTATTTCAATCCCTATTTATCTATAGCAGTATCATTCATGCAAGATGTAATTTGAGAACATGCACAAGAGACACTTAATTTTACATGAAAACCCTTATGGGATAAAACCATGAAAAAATCTTGCTTGTATTAATCTTCTTACAAAATTTTGTAGGCACCAACCCACTAGAGACTCCAATCTCCACCATTGATCACCAACCCGGCAAGAGAATCCAATCTCTTCAACAAGAGGCTCCAACTTCATGATCTCCTTGAGTAGGAGGCTCCAACCTCCACAAGAACACTGTGATAATTTTTATTTATGATATCTTAGATCTTCCCTAACATTTTCTCATAAATATACTAAACTCCCCTTCATAGATCTACAATATAGTCTTCACAAATTCAACAATAATTTCTTCACAAATTCAACAATAATGTCCTCACAAATTCGCCATAATATCTTCACAAATTTGGAAATAATGTACTAATAAATCTACAATAAAGTATTCATGAAATCTACTCATAGACCACCATGAGCTTGCTATTATCACTTTTTTCTTTCACAAAATCACTGCTATAAATCTGCTCACGTATGTCTTATAAATATGCTTGAATAGGCTTTTATTTTTTCTCTTAATATAATAATTATTCCTTGAATTGATTGATTAATAAACCCTCTAACAACCTTTTATTTATACTTCTCAAAAATGCCTATTCACCCAAGGGAGGTGACTCCTCCAAACAGGTCGACCATGTTGCAAATAATTCTTTATTTATTTTAATTTCTTTGCCCAAAGTTGGGCACACCTCTCTAGGGGGTCGGCCCAATTTTCTAACCCCAAAAATAAAAAATAATAATTTTAATTTTATTCCTTGACATGGGGAAGTTCCAAAGGGGGTTGGTCTCATAAATAATAAAGCATTTAATTTTGTTTTTATTTAATTTTATTTAGGATTACCACAATCACCAAGATGCCTTTGACATCAATGGTAATGTTTTTCTAATAGAGAGAATATTATATATTGAGCATAGAATACTGGACTAACTTGGGCACAATTTTTGGGTCATAATATTTGATTTTCCACTCACGATTTCATGGATTGATTTATCTATGTACTCCAGATGCAAATATAGAGTTTTCATAATGATTTGATAGGTATAATTATGTTATCAAAATTATTCTAGATTTTCCTACAAGGGCTTAAGCTTTGACATTATACACAACTAATATTGTTGTTGGTAATATAATTGGTTCATCCTTTGGGGGTTTAGTTTTTTCTCAAAAGGGTTTTCCTAGGATATATCACTATTTTATGGTTACGTTGTGTTTCTCATTATTTTATATAATTGTTGATAATTATCAAAAGTAATGGTTTTGAAAGTCTCTTAACCTTTTTAAAAGTCACATAGAAATATTTTAAAAAACACAAAATAAATACGAGCAAAAAATTAAGCCTAAGAACCAAAATAGGCCACAATACTAGAGAAATAATTAGCTATTACTTAGCCAAAGGTCACCCTATAATTAATAAAAATTATAGACTTTAATAACTCAAGCTTACTAAATAGAAAATTCATTGAGGCTTTTAGCTATCTCCTAGTCCTCTTCTAATTCTTATATTTTAAGACCCAAGGTATCCTCCTTAACCTCCTCTATTTCACTTTGATGTTTTTCTATGGGCCTCAATTCATCATTTTTTCCTAAGTGTTATCCTTATTATCTTCCATGTGCATATCATGTGTTAGAAGTTGTAAAGGTCTCAAAATTTCTAAGTGTGGGGTATTTTATTATCAAATTTATAAGGTATTATACTTATGTCAGAGTTTTGGAGTCTTTGTGGTATACCTTTTCACCCAGCTCCGCCATTTCCTTTATTCCTATCAAGATATAAGACTTCCCCATCTTGACATTGTTTTCCTCCAACCCTCACTCTTTTCCCTTAAATTTGTTAGAGTTTCAAATTTTGTCGTACTTACATGCATTCCCTTCAAACCCTAACTCCTTGAAACTTTACACTAAATTACCTTTTAGAGTTGTATTTTTTGGTCATCCCTTTATTCAAATACCTCTTCCTTAGTATCCCTAATCTTCAATGTCTAAAATTTTCCTATGTAAACTTTCTTAGAGTTGGAGATGTAAGAATTCCTCTAATATGGTACAAGGTATGAAGTATCCTCTAACCCTCATCCCCAAAACTTTTTAGTACATTAGCTTTTTGAGATTTCTAGTTCATACTTGCGTCAATTTGTATACCTCAAGGGATGAATTCCTTGGTATCTCCAATCCTTGACTCCTAATAATTTTCTTCATATGTCCTTTAAAATAAAGATGTAGAGATAATCTTATCTATTTTCTATAAGCATGAAGTATGCCATATGTATGATCCCTAATCCCCAACAATGGTAAGAGTAATGATGTATCCTTGACCCTCAAAACTTTGGAACTCACAAATTTTGCATTGTCCACTCCCACCTACCTCCCTGCATGACCTAGGTCACCATTAATGACTCAATAAGACCTTGCAGCTACCCAATCCAAATCTTCCACCCAAAAAACATTATTTAATCTTAAGGGCACATATTCACATGTACTAACAATGAAATAAAGGAAGGTGACCGATACAACCATTATGGTGGTTGAAATTTCAAGTCCTGATGGTTCTCACACCAACTCTTGGTTGTCAACCACATGAATCACCATAAATATAGTGGGTAGATTTTAATCTTCAGATTTGAGTTGAATTATCACATGGAGGGAATGAAAGACCAAATTAAATATAAATACAAGTTTGTTCATTACTCAAAGGGTTGATCCCTAAGCCAATTTTCCAATCTAGGAAAGTCTACAACTAATTATAGGGTATCAAATACTACCAATATAAGATAAAAATGAAGGAATGCATCTTGTGAAGAGTAGGAAGGGTTTGGCAAAGAACATATGCATGTAATGGTATATCTATGGTAGTTTTTAATTATTCATAAAAATGTATATTCATAGTTGTGTGTTTTGTCTCACCATATTTGTCAGTGTGATTGTAATAGGGATAGATAAAGGGTGATAGCTTCTAATGCATTACTTTTATAAGAGTCTTTATTTTGTGTATATGGGTTATTGTAAATTTAAGATGGATTATTAAGCATTCCCATTGTATATGATGTAATCTTTGATTTTCATGTAACTAGTTCTATTTATACTTTGCTTGATGGTATATTTTTCCTTCTTTTTTTTCATGACTCTATTGCCCAATGGAGTAGGAACTAGTCTGCAATTGTGAAGGATCAGACATCCATCATTTAAACATCCTCCACTCTTGTTAGAAGTAGGAGTAGATTAGAATATACATGTTTATAATTCAATATTACAAGCCAAGGACTAATCTTAAGCAAACCCAAATAGACAAATCATTAGAGAATCATGTCATGCATCTTTGCACCTTATCATTATGTATGAAATATTAAAAAAATATCTTTGGGGATTATAATATTGTCGACATATATGGGTACATTTGCAAGGTGTTTTATTATCTATATAAGAGGCTTTATACAATTAGTTTGTCTAGACCTAATGATAAATAATAGGGGGTCAAGTGTGCATTGTGTATAGGTATTAATTGTTTTTTATTAGAGGTAAATAACGGGCATTGTGTATAGGTATTAGTTGTTATAGTAATGTTGTATTTTAATTTATTTCAAATAATCTTAAAGATACCTTTGTGAATAACCTCTCATGTTATTTGAGTACAAAGTGTAGGATAACTTACCCACTCTCCTCAATTGGCCTTTAATCCATATTAGTTTATTGATGAATACCTATTTTTCCTTTTTGATGATAAATCCTTGGCCCTAAGGTAGGAAGAAGTTAAAGGATTATGGATCAATATTTTTGGGAAAAAATAAATGGTACGATTATTGGATAAAAATATTATTGGTGTAGGTTGGAAAGCTACCAATTTGAAAAATATAATAATGTTGAAATAACATTGAAGTCTCTACTAGCTGGCTAAACCCAAAAATATTGTATTGCCTTAGAGATCAATCTGCATCAAGGATTTTATCTGCTAAAAGAGGTGGTGACTCTGTTGTCCAAAAGAATTTTATTTTTTTGTACTTTGTCTACTATTAGTTTTTGGAGAGCCCATATCAAGTCTATAAAATTGGTTGTGAGAGGTACAAATTTTTTCTTTCTAAATTTTCTAGTTTCTTTCATAGTAAAGAAACGTATAAATTTGTGAAACCTCAAATATATACCTTTCAAGGTGGTGTATGATTTTTCATGGTTGAATGGTATGGATATAATTCTTCTTTGGGTGTTCAAATTATTCATATGTTTCTACACCTAGGAACTTCACCTAATCAATTACCCATTATTATTATAGTGATGCTTTCTTATGCTATTCAAACTTAGCCCTACATCATGTGAAATCCCATGCTAGAGTTTACAAGCATCTGAATTAGAAAACAAGAAAAAATAGTGAATTGAACAAGATGAAAAAAGAATGGACCAAGACATTGCAATCTAATATCTACATTATTTTTACAAAAAATCAAGTTGATCCATCCCATATCATTCCCCTAGACATCATATATAAAAAACTAGACCTCTCCTACATTGATTATAAAATGTAAACCATGACATACAAGGTCTTTAAATAGATTCCTATATTTGATGGGTATATTATTCATGAACGGGATGCACATGTTGAGACATTTTTAGAATTTGTGAAAAAAAAATAGTTTAAAGATGAATACATATGGATGAGGATTTTTATTAGGTTTATGCATGGAAAGGCACATAGATGGTATGGAAGTTTCCCAAAACATTTCATTGCTTCTTGGAATAAGTTTATGGTTGTATTTATAAATGAGTTTGAACTTAGTGTAGACCCCACTATTCCTATCCAAGAATTGGTAAATATCAAATGAATAGATAAAGAGTATAGTGTGGACTTTGGCTATAGGTTTGCAGTCACTCTTTTTGAAATCCTAAATACTTCTAGACCTAAAACACCTATCTATATTGACATGTTTTTTGAATTGTGCGACATTGGTTTGAGTTTAGTGTGGGAGGATTTTAAATTGACAAATATGCAACAAGATTATGTACGCCTTGAATCTATTGAGGATGTGAGGAATGATTACATTGTAAAAAAATTATCCTCAAATGAAAGTGTTACTAGTAATGAATAGGTTGTTGTGAATGGTAGCCAAATAGAGGTAGCATATAAGGTGAGTACAATGTCAAATCAATATGATAGTGTATGCAAGTGGGTAAAAGGTCTTGTTGGTGCATCAAATGATAGTAATTTTGATGATGAAGCTAATGTATGCACCTAACTTCAACTAGATATGGCATCTATTGATGAATATAATGTTGAAATGTATGATGATTTTATTCTATGGGTGAGGTAAATGACTATTATTTATGGTAATGATTTGGACAAAGAGGATGATGTGTACACAAGTGAAAAATCAAGTGAATCATCTCTTGAAGCTAATTATAAGGGTGTGAACATGTTAATGATGTAAAGTTTGAATAATATATTAGTTTCATATTCAATATATTTCCTTATTTTATCCTTATTTTTTATATTAAAGCTACTAGTATTTTCTTGCACGATGATGACTTGGATGTGGTTGCACTTGGTGAAATTATTGAGAAAAATATTATTTTATTTTATGATTTTCATTTAATATATTTCCCTTAATAATTGTGAATATGGTAATCATATGGACACATATGGGAACTTATTTATTTGGTGCAATACTTTTTATCTTCCTCGAGTAGATTGTGCTTTAATTGAGTCATATAAAAATATGATTATTGTAACACTAAGGAAAAAACAAAGATAGGAAGGTTAAGCAATTCTACATGCAATAAACTCTAATCTATCCTACGCTAACAACAAAGAACAATGGAAATTAAAAAGCATATATACAAAAGAACAATCTCGTCGAACATCTGTATAATTCCTTGAATAACCTCGATTGCACTTCTCCATTTTCCCGTTGTAATATAACTGCCCTCATATTTTAACAAGTATGCAAGTATGGCCTATGTGATAATTGATTTAGCAAAATATCGAAGATTATTAAATTCACTTCCTAAAAGTATATAGATTTCGGGAGGAGGAATAATGACAAAGGTCAAGTCAATTTATAGAAAATTGGTTTTCGAATGATCGGCTCATATTCAAAAGACAGATCGACGATTGAGATTAATGAATTCCATGCGATAGAGATTCAGTGGTAGTAACAACGTGAGTGAAAAAATCTGCATGACGAAGATTAAATTAAATAATAATTTAATCTTTAGTCAAGAATGTTTGAAATTCAGAAGAATAAAAATTGCATGAAAAAGATAAAGAGGAAACATTGTGTTCGAACGCACGAATGAATTAATTAAATAAATTAATTTATATAATTAATAACGGTTTGCATGCAAAAGAATAAGACTGACTAATTAACCCAAAAATCTATTCGTCTGAAATAAGCAAATATTAAATTAGGAGATAACTGACTAATTTAATTAAATCTCGACTTAAGTGGTAAATGACTAATTAGATAACTAAGTGATTATGTTATCACAGAGGAATATGCGAAGAATAATTATTTTTATGAATTAAATGATTATTTTGAAGGGAAAACGGGGTGGATCTAATGACCCAACAATGTGGAATACATTCCCTTAACACTAATACAATAGGGGAGAAGAGCATAAACAAGTTCAATAGCTTCTAAAAACTACATGAGATGAATACAACCAATAAAATAGATTAAAAAAATAAGCATTCACAGATTGACACAAGATATATGTAAGAAAACCTTTTTAGGTAAAAAACCCAACACACAAAGTCAAGACAATTGTATTCCAGTAATAAAACAATTACATACAATGTTCAGTCTTCTCTCTGATCAGCTCACAATAGCTCTTACAGTTATTATCTCACTATTACAATATTGTCTAACATACAATTTGAATTCACTATCCAATGCAATATTGTACTCAACTTACTAAGTCATACGTTGCATTCAATGTCATCAACTAGTCATCGACCATTAGGTTCATGAATCTCTCATCCAATCACGCAACCGATTTGCCCATGTTGATCTTCCTGCATCGAGCCACCCAGGCATTAATGCCATCACCCAAATCGGGTCCTGTTCGCCAGCCTAAGTCAGCCTAGAATTACTGTTGTTGCCACAAATGCCTTTGGTCAACCAAATTGCAGTCAAACTGCCATGTTTCCATCTTGCATTCGTTGTCACTTTTTGAATCCAAGTCCAACTCGGTCAAAAACTGGTCCGAGCCCATCTGACCCATCCAAGTCTCTACCGCTCTACCGCCGAGCTAAGATGACCCACCCGCGGTAATGTGGTGAGCTCTACCAAGCTCCCTCAAGCTTCCCCATGCTACCACCGAGTCCAACCGACCCGTTCGTGGTGTGGCGGTTTGGCCATCCGAGCTCATCCTCAACATGCCTGTGCTACCGCAGCTCCAATTGAGTCAACCCATGGTAATGCAGTGAGCTCGATCGAGCTCACCCTTCAACTCCACAGAGCTCGTCGAAGAAACCCTGCGTTACCATCGACACCAACCGAACTGTCCGTGGTAAGGCGATGACCATCACCAAGCTCGCCCCTTTGCCTACACCATGCTACTGTTGCTCGGTTAGTGAAGACCCACGGTATGGCAGTGACCGCCGAACATAACCATTAGTGGTTAAACCACACTATCGTGGGGGCCGACAGGCCACCTCGCGGTAGGGCAGTAACTGCCAGATGAACTATAGGTGGTCTCACCGTGATCACCGCGGTCAAGGACTTAATTGCCCATGGTATGGTAGTGACCGACAAGACAGGCCAAACGAAGCCAACTGCAATCACTTCGGTTAGGGACAAGACTATGAGCAATAAAAAGGTGACTGCTACCCTTCCACCACGGTACCGTCAGGGTAAGATAAGACCGTCATGGTAAAGCAGTTGAGGCAGGAATAAAGCCAGGCACGATATAGCTGTAAACTGCAGAAACACCAGATTTTTGCCAAGTCATGAAAATAGGGACTTCAAGCTGGAAGTTGAGACACATTTTCTCAACAAGCTCCCACTTGGAAAACACTTCCAGCTCCCTCATGGCATTGAAAAAATTACTGTTTGTCATAGGCCCCAAGGCCCATCGATTATGCGCACCATATGAACTTGTCTGTGCTAACCGGCTTTGTTAAAGCATCTGCAATATTCTTCAAGGTGTCCACCTTTTTCAGACTGACTTTGCCATCTTCAACCATATCCCTCACGAAGTGATATTACACATCAATGTGCTTGGTCCTGGCATGAAAGGTCAGATTCTTTTCCAAAAAAATGGCACTCTGACTGTCATAGAAAATAGTGATCTGCTCAGCATTAAATCCTATGTCTGAACATAAACGCCTCAGCCAAATAGCTTCCTTACAGGCATGAGTTGCAGTCATGTACTCTGCCTCTATCATGGATAAAGCAACTACAGCTTGTCGCTTGCTCATCTAGTTGATTGCTCCGCCATTAAGCATGAAAGTGTATCCACTGGTGGATCGCCTGTTGTCAATGTCCTCTGCCCAATCTAAATCAACATACCCATAATTCTGAGAGTCCTCTGTGATGCAACCAAACTGCCATGGTAACATAGGGCGTAGTCTGAAGTTCACTTCAAATACCTGAACACTCTCTTCACAGCATCCCAATGTGATCTTCCCGGATTTGACATAAATCGGCTTAGAACTCCCACTGCTTGGGAAATGTCTGGTCTTGTACAGACCATAGCATACATCAAACTGCCAATAACACTTGCATAAGGCACACTGGTCATGTCCTCCATCTCAGTAGCAAACTTTGGACAGTCTTCAACAAATAGCTTTGTTCCCTGCATGATTGGAACAACTAGCTACTTACAATCATCCATGCTAAACCTCTCCAGAACTATTTTCACATACTTACTTTGACTGACCCAAAGCTTTCTGCTTGTTCTGTCACTGGTTATTTCCATTCCAAGAATATACCTTGCTGCACCAAGATCTTTCATTTCAAACTTTGCAGACAACTGAGATTTAAGATCAAAAATCATAGACTTGCTATTTCCTATTAATAACATGTCATCCATGTACAGGGTAATAACAAGCACATGATCATTCTCAGATTTATAATAAATGAAATTATCATATTTTTATCTCACAAATCCAATTGACAACACAAAAGTGTCAAATTTTTGGTACCACATTCTAGGAGATTGATTTAAACCATAGAGATATTTATTTAACTTACAGACCAAATTTTGTTTACCTCTTTCAACAAAATGTTCAGGCTGGGACATGTAGATTTCTTCTTCCAGCTCACCATGGAGAAACATTGTCTTCACATCCATCTGTTCAATTTCAAAATCATACAGAGCTACCAATGATAATAAAAATCCGATGGATGTCAGCTTTGCTACAAGGGAAAAAATCTCTCCATAATCAATTCCCTCAATTTGAGAAAATTCCTTTGCAGCCAACCTTGCCTTATACTTCACAACACTGCCATCAAGGCCTCTTTTCTTTTTGAATATCCACTTACAGCCAATAGGCTTTCGCCCTTTAGGCAGTGATACCAAATTCCAGGTTTCATTCTTTTTCAAAGAATCCATCTCTTCATTCATGGCTTGTAGCCAAGAATTCGAATCAACCATGTTGATTGCTTCTTTCATAGTCCTAGGCTCATCGGTGTTGGTAATTAAAGCATAGACACAGTTCGAATTTAATAGTGAGAAACCATACCTTTCAGGTTGCCTTTTTTCTCATGTAGATCTTCTTACAGGTTGAGGTTGTTCTTCATCATCAGAACTTCCAGAGCTGCTTGAGCTCTCCTCAATCTTCGGTACACCATGCAGCTCTTCCTTTTCTGGAGTTTTAGGAATCTCAACTGCATCCTTCTTCTTGTCACTCTGATCTGTCTCAAGATGTTGATCACTTACTGAAGGTTTTAGCTCACAAAATATCACGCTTATGCTGTGCAAAACCTTCTCAGTAACAGGGTTCCAAAGCTTGTATCATTTCACACCAACTCCATAGCCGATGAGAATGCATTTGACAGCCTTGTTATCCAATTTTGTTCTCTTTTCATTTGGCACATAAACACATGCCTCACAGCCAAACACACAGACATGCCTCAGAGAGGGCTTCTTACCAAACCATGCTTCCAAAGGCATCTTGTCAACAAGAGCAGAGCAAGGAGATCAATTTATTAGATAACATGTTGTAGCCACAACCTCAACCCAGAACTTTTGCTCCAAACCAGCACCGCTCAACATACTCCTTGCCTTTTCCATCAGCGTCCTATTCAACCTTTCAGCAACTCCATTTTGTTGTGGAGTGTAAGGCATTGTCTTATGCATTTTAATTCCGTGATCAATGCAATACCTTTCAAAATCTGCAGAACAAAATTCACCGCCATTGTCTGTCCTCAAACATTTAATTTTCCTTCCAATATGATTCTCTACCAAAGATTTAAATTCTTTAAACTGACTGAATACTTGTGATTTACTTTTAAGAAAGTATACAAATGCCCTTCTCGAACAGTCATCAATAAAAGAAACATAATATCTAGACTTTGATAATGAAGGAACATTAACTGGACCAAACATATCTGAATGAACATAATCCAATATACTAGAAGATTTATGAGGACTAGAATAAAATGAAACACGGTGCTATTTTCCATAGATACAATGTTCACAGAAATCGAACTCAAGATTACAATCATCAAGCCCTTCTACAAGATTTTTATTCTTCAAGGTTTTTAAACCTTTCTCACCTATGTGACCAAGTCTATGATTCCATAGCATAGTCTTCTTAGCTGGGATTTTTACCTCCAAAGCATTTGCAGATAGAAAAGTGTCTTCATCTTTCTCTACAGGAGAAGCATTGCTTGACTTTGCAGAGGCACTGTTATAAAGAATAGGACGTACATCCAACTTATACAGAGTGCCAATACGAACACCCTTAGCTAGCACCATTGCACCTCTAGCCATTTTACATCCTCTACTTGAGAAAGAAACTTCTACACCGACATCATTTAACTTATTGATAGAAAGAAGATTTCGAGCCAGACCTGGTATGTGAAGTACGCCACCAATACCTTTGACTCTCCCATCAGGAAACTGAATTCTAACTCTTCCTCTGCCAACTATCTCTAGCGTTGAATCACTTGTCAGGTACACCTTTCCACCGTCATACTTCTCGTATTTAGAGAACCATTCTCTATTGGACGTCATGTGAAAGGACACACCTGAGTCAACCAACCAGACATCATCTAATGCCTGAGTTGTCAAGGCTGCTGTAATGAAGGCATCTGCATCACTTTGAGAAGATTCATTGTCAGAGACATTCTTCTTCTTCTTCTCCTTGCAGTCCTTCCAGATATGACCAGGTTGCCCACAGTTCCAGAATCTCACCTTGAACTTTTTACCAGGAGACTTCAATCTCCCTGCAGATTTGGATTTTGACTTCTTGTTTTTCTTTTTTCCTTTCTCCTTTGGTCTACCTCAAACAACAAGAGCTTCTTTGGCCATCTCAGAATACTTCCTTCACATTTCTTCAGATAAGAGCAAAGCAACCACGTCATCCATCTTGAATGCAGTGGTTGTGCTTCCAATAGCCATCACCAGATGATCCCAACTGTCAGGTAATGAACACAACAGGAGCATGCAACGATCCTCCTCCTTAGTCTTTACACCTATAGACGCCAGTTGAGTAACACTCATGTTAAATGAGTTCAAATGGTCTACAACAGATGCACCTTCATCCATTTTCAAAGAGTACAACTTCTTCCTTAGGAATAACTTATTTACTAGAGACTTTCCCTGATAAATATCACCAAGCTTCTTCCATAATGAAGTTGCAGACTGCTCCTCATGGACGTTCAGGAGTATAGAATCAGCTAGACTCGATATTATCAGATCTCTTGCCTTTATATCAGCAAGATCCCAAGCCTCTTGCGTCATACTTTGTGGCTTAGTTCCAGACACTACTAACCAGAGGTCTCTATCCACCAACAAGTCTTCCATTTTGAGTTTCCATAACTCAAAGTTGCTGACATTAAACTTTTCAATATCTACTCTACCTGATGTACTCGCCATCTCAAACATAAACAAGTTTCAACAAAGCAGGACTCCCACTGAAACAGTATTAGCACAAAAAACTGAGCTTTCTCTCAAGGATAACACAAAGGGCCAGGCTCTGATACCACTTGAAGGGAAAATGGGGTGGGTCTAATGACCCAACAGTGTGGAATACATTCCCTTAACACTAATACAATAGGGGAGAAGAGCATAAATAGGTTCAATGGCTTCTAAAAACTACATGAGATGAATACAACCAATAAAATAGATAACATAATTAAACATTCACAGATTGACACAAGATATACGTGGGAAAACCTTTTCAAGTAAAAAAACCACCACACAAATTCAAGACAATTGTATACCAGTAATAAAACAATTACATACAATGTTCAGTCTTCTCTCTTATCAGCTCACAGTAGCTCTTACAATTATTATCTCACTGTTACAATGTTCTCTAACATACAATTCGAATTCACTATCCAATGCAATATTGTACTCGACTTACTAAGTCATACGTTGCATTCAATGTCATCAACCAATCGCCGACCATCAGGTTCATGAATCTCTCATCCAATCACACAACCGATCTGCCCATGTTGATCTTCCTACATCAAGCCACCTAGGCATTAATGCCATCACCCAAATCGAGTCTTGTTCACCAGCCTAAGCCAGCCTGCAATTACTATTGTTGCCACAAATGCCTTTGGCCAACCAAATTGCAGCCAAACTGCCACGTTTCCATCTTCCATTCGCTGTCGCTCTTTGACTCTGAGTCTAACTCGATCAAAAATTGGTTTGAGCCCATCCGACCCATCCAAGTCTCTACCACTCTACCGCCGAGCTGAGACGACCCACCCACGGTAATGCAATGAGCTCTGCCGAGCTCCCTCAAGCTTCCCCGCACTACTGTCGAGTCCAACCGACCCGTTCACAGTGTGGCGGTTTGGCCATCCGAGATCGTCCTCAACATGCCCGCGCTACTGTAGCTCCAATCGAGTCGACCTATGGTAATGTGGTCGAGCTCACCCTTCGACTCCACTAAGCTCACCAAAGAAACCCCGTGCTACCGCCGACACCAACCAACCCGTCCGCGGTAAGGCGGTGACCGTCACCGAGCTCGCCCCTTTGCCTACACTGTGCTACCACTTCCCGATTAGTGAAGACCCATGGTATGGCGGTGACCGCTGAACATAACCATTAGCGGTTAAACTGCGCTACCGTGGGGGCCGATAGGCCACCCTGTGGTAGGGCAGTAACCGCTAGACGAATCGTAGGCAGTCTCACCACAATCACTATGGTCAAGGACTGAACCACCCATGGTATGGTGGTGACCGACAAGACAGGTTGAATGAAGCTAACTGTAGTCACCGCAGTTAGAGACGAGACTGCGAGCGGTAAAGAGGTGACCGCTACCCTTCCACCGCGGTACCGCCAGGGTAAGATAAGACCGCCACGGTAAAGTGGTTGAGGCAGGAATAAACCCAGGCGCGGTATGGTGGTAAACTGCAGAAACACCAGATTTTTGCCAAGTCATGAAAATAGGGACTTCAAGCTGGAAGTTGAGACACATTTTCTCAACATATTAAATTCAACATTCAAAATTCAGAGATTAATTAAATAATTCGAAATGAATATTTAATTATAGTCAAAAATGTGATGAGAGTAAATTAAATAATAATTTATTTAATTTGGAAAGAGGATTAATTAATTAGTGGCGTACTTAAATAAATAACATTTATTTAATTAATCAAGATTGAATAGAGGTAATAATTAATTAAAGTTATTTAATCAATAGAGGATAGGTGACTTTAGAAAATAATTAAATAATTGACATTATTTAATCATGACCATGAACATTAGAAATATGTCAAAAATGGTGTCACAGGCCTAGACCAATTTTCATTGTCTACAATTATTGTGATTTTGAAAGAACAATATATGTGTTATAGGTCATATTTCAATAGTTGATATGACACAAAAAAATCTTGAATAAACATGAAATAGAGAGACAATTTTAAGAAATTGGTTCTTCATTTGAGGTGTCTCATGGTATGAAATTTTGTGTCGATGAACATTTCATCAATACATGTGAAAGTGGTATATGGATGGGTGCAAAAATATGGGGGGCCAAAAAGTGGCCAAAATTTCAAAAATCATTTGATAGGCTATAACGTGAGTGCATTATAATGCGCTCACATTATGGCTTGGTGTGACCGAGATAAAGGCTCAGTCACATCAAGCCTATAATGTGCTCGTGCTATAGCACGGTCACGTTATAGCTCATTAAAAAAAAAATGAATTCATTTGTATTTTGATTGTGTTTTTTGCTACTCGTGGCCAAAAACCCTAATTTTGCACGCTCGCATTCTGGAAGGAGGTTAACTTGCATTTTATTCATCATTTTGTTTCAATTTTATCACCAGGATGCTGACACATCAACGAGGAGGTCAAACAAGTAAGAATTGTTTGTTTCTTTGTTGTGAATGTGTTACTAAATTGGTAGTTTTAGGTTGTTTTTTATATTCATTTGTTTAATTTGTAGGAAATGTTAATGAACTTGAAAACCCTCCTCAAAATCTTGAACAACCACTGCAAGAAGCACCCAAACAAAATCCTCAACAACCACAACAATAATCTCCTCCACCAATTCCTCAACATCCTCTTGGCACTCAACAAAATTTAATGGGGGTAATTGAAAACAATAAAAAATAGATTGAGTTAATCACGAGGTTGAACGATCCAGTAAGTCCAACCATGAAAAGAAGAACACTTGCAAGTTCACTTCAAGAAATGTTAAAACATGTAGATGCAATCAACAAAAAATTAAGTGGTTGGGCAGATAGGAGGCAAGCGACTAGGAATTTTTATGCAGATAAATTATCATATAAAAAAGTAAAAGATGAAAAAATTACAAAATATGATTTGTGCCCATTATTCATTGACCCACACACAAATTGAAATCTTGACCTTAATGTCACCACCAAGGGATTAGGAACTATTTTTTGGATAGGTGGTACATGGTTTTTGACTATCCACCATGCAACAATTGCAAAGTCCCCCAATATTTCTTGAGGAAACTCTATTGTGAGTTCATCCTCAATAAAAAATTTCTATTATTTTGATATGAGGGACTTTCATGGGAGAGGTGGGGTGTTGGCACAGGATAGACCTGGTGTTAAACTAGATCCTTGGTGGCAAGCGAGATGAGCTCTTGCTAGGCCAAATCGTGAGCATGTCATTATCCATTCCATCACGAAGGAGAGTGTTGAGGTGGGCACTTTGTAGTTTATCAACTCTTTGACCTAGATTATCATCCAACATGCCAGTCCTATAGTACAACGCTATCCAAGGGAATCTTCAAGTGGTAGGCTTCCACCCCATTCATGTCAGGTTTGTGGGTTGACTTGTACATATGACCCCACAAACACTCAGAAGGGTAGTGCACAAGATACATGTGCAACTACAAAGATGGTGAAGGTAATTGACATTTTGAATGAGGCTTTTGGCATTGATACTTAGGTAAATGCTAGCATGTTCATTGAATTTAATTTAATAAATTTCATTTTTGAAATGCAAGATTAACTAATTTAGTTTATGATTGTAATAAAATTTTAGGGTCACAGTGTTGATACTGGATACACTAGCCCTCCACCTATTTATTACTCCACTGCATCTACCATTGAGGTTTGTAATTAGTAAACAATTATAAATTTATTACATGTGAATAGCATTGTTATATGAATGGCATTCTAATATCTGATTTTGGATGTTGAATAGGCTAATACTTGAGGTTTTATGGGAACACCTCCCAGTGCCAATGGAGTTGTATAAACCTTCACACAGGTAATAGAATAAAGAGTTTAACTAATGAATTGTACTTAATAGATTTGTGTATTTTATATTCATATCATTGATTACATTGCATTGCACATGTTTCAAACTCAAAGCATTACTTCACATTGCATAACTAATAACTAGATGTTTATAGATGACAAAATTTCAACTACTATATAGTTGTTTAGAAATTCAACATAAGTAGTGATGTAATTACTTCACATAGCATAAGTAATAACTAGGAGCAGCTACCAATTTCATTTGCTTGTCATGGCATTCCATGAGACCACTTTTTACTGAGGCATTTTTTCAAACAGTTCACTACCTTGTCTATGCTATGGATGCTTGGAAGAAATATATGAAAGAATAATAGTAAGTAATAAAATAGACAAGGCAATGAGTTTTTTGAAAAAACCTCAAAGAAATGTGGTCTCATGGTGATTCCCATCACCATGAGACCTAATTTCTTTGAGGCATTTTTTCAAACAACTCACCACCTTTCTATGCTACCACATTTTCCATACATGTCTACCAAAGCATTTTATCAAACAATTCACTTCCTTGCTGCTATGGCTAAAAGCCTAAAAAAAGGTGCTTTCCAACAAACTATAGATTCTTGGAAAAAATATATCAAAGCATAATAGTAAGTAATAGCATAGACAAGGTAGTGAGTAGTTTGAAAAAATGCCTCGAAGAAATGTGGTCTCATGGTGATGGAATGGAATTCCATCACCATGAGACCGCATTTCTTTGAGGCAATTTTTCAAACAACTCATCGCCTTTTCTATGCTTCCACATTTTCCATACATGTCTACCGAAGCATTTTATCAAACAGTTCACTTCCTTGCTGATATGGCTAAAAGCCTAAAAAAAAGTGCTTTCCAACAAACTATGGATGCTTGGAAAAAATCTATCAAAGCATAATAGTAAGCAATAGCATATACAAGGCAATGAGTAGTTTTAAAAAATGCCTCAAAGAAATGTGGTCTCATGGTGATGGAATGCCATTCCATCACCATGAGACCACATTTCCTTGAGGCATTTTTTCAAACAGCTCACTGCCTTTTCTATGATACCACATTTTCCATACATGTATACCAAATCATTCAATCAATCTACTCACTTCCTTGTTGCTATGGCTAAAATCCTAAATTAGGTGCTTTCCAACAAATTATGGATGCTTGGAAAAAACCTATCAAAGCATAATAGTAAGCAATAACATAGACAAGGTAGTGAGTAGCTTGAAAAAAATCCTTGAAGAAATTTGGTCTCATGGTGATGGAATTCCATTCCATCACCATGAGACCACATTTCTTTGAGGTATTTTTTCAAACAAATCATAGCCTTTTTTATGTTACCACATTTTTCATACATGTCTACAAAAGAATTTTATCAAACTACTTGAACTTTCTTGTTGCTATGGATAAAAGCCTAAAAAGGGTGCTTTCCAACAAACTATGGATGCTTGGAAAAAATCTATCAAAGCATAATAGTAAGCAATAGCATAGACAAGGTAGTGAGTAGTTTGAAAAAATTCCTCGAATAAATGTGGCCTCATGGTGATGGAATGGCATTCCATCACCATGAGACCACATTTCTTTGAGGCATTTTTTAAATATCTCACTACCTTTTCTATGCTACCACATTTTCCATACATGCCTACCAAAGTATTTAATCAAACTAATCACTTCCTTGTTGCTATAGCTGAAAGCCTAAAATAGGTGCTTTCCAACAAACTATGGATGCTTGGAAAAAATCTATCAAAGCATAATAGTAAGCAATATCATAGTCAAGGAAATTAGTTTGAAAAATTCCTTGAATAAATGTGGTCTCATGGTGATGGAATGTCATTCCATCACCATGAGACCACATTTCTTTGAGGCATTTTCTTAAACAACTCATTGCCTAAAGAATAAAAACCAAGCCTTTAGCCAAAATTCCCCTCCAAATTATTTTCAAGGTTCTCATCCTCATTCTCAATTTACCAATCCATGGAACCTTCCACCTTTTATTCAAATTGTTCATATCTCCACCCCTCCCTCTTCATGTCATGATTGCCCTCCATCTCATAACCAAGACCACACTATACCATCCACCCCATCCCATCATAATACCAGAGCGAAGGCAATGAACTTTTTGAAAAAATGCCTCAAAGAAATTTGGTCTCATGGTGATGGAATGCCATGACACATTTGTTTGTAATGGCATTCCATCATGATGAGACTACATTTCTTTGAGGCATTTTTTCAAATAGTTCACTGCCTTCTCTATGCTACCATAGTTTTTATACATGTCTACCAAAGCATTTTATCAAATGGTTCACTGCTTTGTTGCTATTGATAAAAGCCTAAAATAGGTGCTTTCGAACAAGCTATGGATGGGGAAAATAGTAAGCATGATATTCAGAAATATATAGTTTAATAAGTTCTCAAAATTTTGTTCATTATCTCATACATTATAAGCCATGACGTGCATCACTATCATAGTTTTCATGATTGAATAATTTACTGTTTTATTTTCTGATGTTGGAAGCAAATACACCTCCACATGTTCATAGGGAAATGGAGCTTGGTGTTTCTTCTGCTATAGAATCCTCGATGCCTCTCACAGAGGTATGAGGAAGATTAGTAAATTTTAATTTACATTTGTTGTTATAGTTTTTAGTTAGTGAAAAGTCAAACCATTATTGATTTTTAGTTTAATTTCTCTTTGGATGGTTTATACAGGGCTTCAGCACACCACAACATGGGCATGCAAATATTTCCCTTGAGGAGAGTGATCATCTAGTTGTGGTAAGTGATTATTTTTTTAAATATATCATTTTTAACAATGTAATTTCTATATATTAATGTCTTTACTTTTTATTGTAACAAATAAAGCTTGACCAGGAACTAAACCCTGGGAGGAGCACCAGGAGCACTCCTCGACCTCAATATAAATGAGTGACAGACTTATTTCCATCCGACTGATGAGCAGAGGGCAAGATTTTATTTCGAGAGCATGGAGAGCAATGACTTTTAATTCCAGATCCCTTTGTTTTATGCCCATATGGCATATTTCTACATATTTTGTATTGCATATATTTGACATTGTATGCCTATATGGAATTCTCATAAGCCTATATTGCTATTTTGTATATATTTTATACTTATATCGACATATATTGATGTATGCCTACATGGCTATTTGGTTAATACAAATCTACCCAAAGCAGTAATCCACCCAAAATTTCAACAGGAGATGAGGAAAATGGACCCACATAGGCATAACTGAATAAAGAACAATTCACCCTTCACAGTTTGGTGAAACCATTGCCAAAGTTATAAGATCTTAAAGATAAAGAAGAATTATGATCTATATAATATAAAATTAGTACCCACTTTGATCAGTACAAAATTTTCAACCATGGGCTTATCATGCTTTTTCAAATTTGGTAAGAAGGCTTATTTAAGATCCTTGAGCAATGTATTTTCTAGTGCTCCCTTATTCTTACATATCTCAATTTAGTTTAATTAAAAGAGTTCCATCAAATGCTTTATCTAAAAGCAAAAAACATGCTTTCAATTGGTATTCCATGAGATGTTTCATAAAAAGATTCCAGTATATTTAATCTTTTGATTGGAACAACTCAATTAAGCAAAGGATAAATAATCTTCACAACACTTGCAAAACATAATATTCATAGTAGATGATGAGTAGTTAACTTCTTGACACATTATCATACAAATATTTATCTTGAATATTCTTTAAACATTTTCATAGCATAATCTTCACAGTATAGAATGAATTGTTATGTTCATCCATCACCATATAAACACGTCGAAAGATGTATATGTCAACTTTTTGCAATATTATTTCCTGTATAGGAAATGGACTTGGGAGAAAGCTTTATAATTTATAATACAAATAAGAAATGGACTTGGGTGAAAACTTTATTTATCACACCAAATAATAAATGTACGTGAGAGCATCACTTGTTTCTCTTAGACTCCAATTTTCAAACATAGCAAATCATTTCAAATGAAAATGAAAAAATGTTTCACAACAAAAGATGTTAATTGAGGAAAAAATAAAATGTTTCCAAGTTCCACCATTGTACGAATTTTCAATTGATTGTATATTGTTGTAAGGGCTAGGAGGATAATTAAAAAATGTTTTTCCCTTGCTAGACTTGAGGATGATCATATGTTTTTGGTGTGGAAAACTTAGACTTCTCAACTATCGTGTGAATGTTTCTCTTTTCGATTATTTTGCATGCCATCATAAGGGATTGAGTCAGTTGAACGTAGCTCAGAGTGATTTGGCATGTTTGGGTGTGAAAGAGGACCATCCCTAGCATAAATTTACCTATCCAAATGCACTAGAACAATCTATTTTGTCACACGAGTTGTAGAATGAAAGTTGCACCACTTTGCAACTTTACACTGCTTGCATTTGACACTTTTTCCATCAACTAAAAATTTGTCACCATGGGAAAACAACTCTGAGATAACAAAAATTGAGAGATGTTATTGTAGAGGTTCCCAACGCAATCATGTAGGCTCAAACAAAGAGTTTGTAAACATCATGGTTTCCAAGTAATAGCCTGTCAAAGATTGCAACCATTTTGCACTTTGGACCCTTAAGGGATCAAGTCGATTGAATATAGCTCAGAATGATTCATCGTGTTTGGGTGTGAAAGAGGAAAATTAATAGAGTAAATGTACCCATATAGATGCATTGGAATAGTTCATTTGGTCACATTAGTTGTAGAATGAAAGTTGCACCACTTTGCAACTTTACACTGCTTGCATTTGACAGTTTTTCCATCAAGTGAAAATTGGTCACCACTGGAAAATGACTCGGAGATTAAAAAATAGAGATAGTTTATTGTAGAGGGGCCCAACAAGATCTTGTAGGCTTAGATGGAGAGTTTTTAAGCATCATGATTTTTGAGTAATAGCCTATCAAAGATTGCAGCCATTTTGCACTTTGGACTATTAAGGGATCAAGCTGGTTGAACGTAGCTCGGAGTGATTCGACATGTTTGGGTGTGAAAGAGGAACATTCCTATCATAAGCATACCCATTTAGATGTGTTGAAACAATTTTTTTTTCACATGAGTTGCAAAACAAAAGTTTCACCACTTTGCAACTTTACACTAGCATTTGACACTTTTTCCATCAAGTGAAAACTTGACACCCCGAGAAAATGACTCTAAGATAACAAAAATCAAGAGAGGTTATTGTAGAGAGACTCAACATGATCCTATAGGATTGGATAAAGAGTTCATAAGCATCATGGTTTATGAGTAATATCCCATCAAATATTGCAGCCATTTTGTACTTTGGACTCTTAAGGGATTGAACTAGTTGAACATAGCTCAGAGTGATTCAGCATGTTTAGGTGTTAAAAAGGACTATGCCTAGTGTAAACATACCCATTTGGATGCATTGGAATATATTGTTTGGTCACATGAGTTGTAGAATAAAATTTGCACCACTTTACAACTTTATACTGCTTGCATTTGACACTTTTTCTATCAAGTGAAAAATGGACACCACGGGAAAATGACTTTGAGATAACAAAAATAGAGAGAGATTATTGTAGAGGGGCCCAATTTGATCTCGTAGGATTAGAAAGAGAGTTCATAAGTGTCACGGTTTCCAAGTAATAGCCCATCAAAGATTGCAACCATTTTTCACTTTGGACTCTTAAGGGATCAAGTCGGTTGAACGTAGCTCAAAGTGATTCAATATGTTTGGGTGTGAAAGAGGACCATGCCTAGCATAAACGTACCCATCTGAATGCATTGGAATAGTTTATTTGGTCACACGAGTTGCAGAATAAAATTTGCACCACTTTGCAACTTTACACTGCTTGCATTTGACACTTATTCCATCAAGTGAAAACTGGTCACCAGAGGAAAACAACTCTAAGATAACAAAAACTAAGAGAGGTTATTGTAGAGGGTCTCAACATGATCCTGTTGGCTTAGATGGAGAGTTCATAAGCGTTATGGTTTCTAAATAATAACCCATAAAATATTGCAACCATTTTGCACTTTTGACCCTTAAGGGATAGAGTCGGTTAAATGTAGCTCAAAGTGATTCGGCGTGTTTGGGTGTGAAAGAGGACCATGCATAATGTAAACGTACCCATTTGGACACATTGAAATAGTCCATTTGGTCACACTAGTTGCAGAATGAAAGTTGCACCACTTTGCAACTTTACACTGCTTGCATTTGACACTTTTTTCATCAAGTGAAAACTGGACACCACAAGAAAATGACTCTGAGATAACAAAACCAAGATAGATTATTGTAGAGGTGCCCTAGTGATCCTAATGACTTAGATGGAATGCCCGTAACTAACACGGTCTTTGGATAACAGTCCATTAAAGATTGTTGCCCTTTTGCAATTTGGATTGTTAAGGGATTATGTTGCATGAATTAGAAATGTTTGAGGGCAAAAATAAATTTCAAAAATTGAGTAAATATCATTACAAATGTTTGAGGGCAGCAATAAATAGGCACTAGGGAACTAGATCCCAAACCCAATTACAAATTTTTGACAACAGACATGAATTTTTAGTTGGAAAACATGTGTGAAGAACTTGTGGGGTACTTGAGTTAATTCATGTTACTTGAACATCTAACAAATCATGCATGCTTCTATTACTTGTAAATGTGATTGTTTTTATGACATGTTGACATTATTTTATGGCACTATGCATAAAAAAATGTTTACAAATTGAACTTCTTAAATGTTTATGTGAATAGATGGTATGCTATATTGATATTGATATATAATCATTAGGTTGATTTGTTTTAATAAATAAATTTTCTATAATAAGTTATTCAATTAGCGATAGTTATAATAGGGAGAGAATAAAAGAAGAAAAAGAATGATTGGTAACCATCAATGGTTATTACATACACTATATTAATAATATGATGTTTACAATAAAATGAGATTTATTTGGCATTCCTAATTCTTATGTTTGTGCTACTATTGTCTAATATGCTTCATACACCAATATGACACCCAAGTGCTTGTACTTGTAGGCACAATGCTTTCTCAAAACTATCAAGTGGTAATACAAAATCATGAGAAAAAAATCAACCTATATGAATTTCAACACCCCACTTAAATCAAATATTGAATCAGTGTGCCCCATTTTCATGCACACAAACCCATCTTATAATATTCTCTCATAATAATAGAAAATAGGATTCAAGGATTTCTTAGGTACTCTGTTCTCATAGATATTTTACAATATCACTCATACATTCAAGATGCTCTTATAATGTCCACATCATAGGTGTTCATGATGAGTTTAACTTCAAATGAATAACTTGAAATTCCCTCTCTAAGCTTCACACACACTTTTATAATGTCTACACCATAGGTGGTCATGATGGAGTTAACTTCAAATGAATAATTTAGTACCATCTGCTAGTCTTGGATTTGGCATATACTTTATAACTTTATTTGGGTTTACTAGCTCCCACCTAAACAAAGAAAAGAGAATGTAAATATTAATAATAACATAATCACATAATAAATTCAATAAACATATGATATGCCAATAATATAAAACTCGTGTGCTCAATTATGCAATATCTTATAACTTATCACTAATCAATTTAGACCATTGAATATCTTAAAAAGTAATTTTTATATAAATATCAACCATACCTCCCAACTATTACTTTCCAACCTTTTGGAAACTTGTAACCTGTTATAAAAACAACACAATTTAATCTTTCACTTAGTTTACTAATCTATTGAGAATATCTTACATCATTTTTTTTGCATATTTTTGAGAAAAAATAAAATAACATTGAACTTTGTATCATACATGATATAAATATTAGATGATATAATTGGCATCATAAAAATTAATGTGCATACTTATAAATTAATAAGAACCAATGTGCATACTTACAAATTAATCCAACGAACCATCTGGGTCTGCTCTACTCTTTATTCTGTCAAGTATTGCCTCATGGTCAGACTAACACACCTTTCATAAGGTCTTGTTCAAAGGTCTTGTTGGAACTGTAAAATTTTGGCCATTTTATTCACCCTTCATGATTATTAGCCTCTAGGTAAAAGGTTCATAGTACCGACACATAAGTCCTCACATAGCATCTTATCACAAAATCTGGCTTAAGTTTTGTCATAAAACCCCATAAATTTCATCTGGCATTGAAACATTGACATATGAAAATATTGGCATAAGTTGATGCAGGTCTCATCGATGATAATATACATATCTTCAATGTATCGGCAAGACATCAGATGGGTCATACCAATAAAGTTGTACACTAGTAGAAAGCGGGTTTGTATTACTTTATCGGTGAGACAAAAGGTATCGGCGTGATGAGGTAAGGTCATATTGAGCTAAGTTACCTTGGGCCGATTGGAGAAAAGTGAAGCCTATTGGGGAGACTTTGGTCATCAGAGATAAATTTCAAAACACTGCCTAGAGCGCTATTGGTCTTGCCGATAAAGCAAAAAGAGAACTCACTCGGTGAGACAAATGATTTCGGGGAGAGTTCAAAGGGTCTTACCAACCCCTCGGGTTACACTGATGAAAACTAAGCTTACAAAGAAAAAGGATGTCGGGAAAATGATGCACGTTGTCTTTCCAAAAAGGAGGCATATCGGAGAGACATGTCATCACGGGGAGATCTAAGAGACATCACAGCGAATATTATTTTGTCGGCAGAACAAAGTGCTCAGTCTCGGTGACATAAGTAAATAAAGCAAACATATCGATGAGACAAAATGCTTTCGGAGTAAGACAAAGAACAGTTGGCCTGATTCATTAAGTCTGAGTGATAGTTGTTTCGGTGAAAGTCGTGGCGATATAAAGGGCAAAAGGAAAGAGATTATCAAGGAGACTTCTAAAGTCGAGGAGATTGCAAGACGTCTTGGCGGATGGGTGAACATTGAAAAGGCGGATCGGCTAGAGATTTGAAATATCTTGCCAATATGAGCCCTGATGTGACAACGAGAATTTTGAAAAAACCTATAGCATTCATGTCTCAGTAAAAACATTAATGGCGCCACGAAGCGTAGGAGATTTTGCATATCAGGGTATGATCAATTGAAATCATTGTCTCGCAGAATGCAAAGTGAGAGAAAGCAAAGGAACCAACAGAGCAATTAAAGCATTCACCTGGCTTGAGTCTGCAAGAAAGTTACAGTAAGTTTCTCTTCCCTTCGGAATTCATAAAATTTTGAATTATTGAAGGCACAGGTTCAGGAAAACTAAAGGGAAGAAAACCCGGGGAGGGCAGCCAATCAAAAGCGAAAAAGCAAAAGACTAAATTACAACCAAAAGGTACTAAAAGGAAGTTGAATCAGGACCTCATAGATCAGTTACCTAGTTCTGGACCTAGACCTAGGCGTTCTGCACAGCTCAAAGTGGAAGTAAACAAATTGGATGACAAATGCAAATTTATAGGGGATGTTTGGACTCCAATTAGGGGCTATGAATTATTCATTTTCCACTATCACATGAGAAATCGCTTTGAGCCAGTATGCAATCCATGGAGGCTTAATCTAGGGAAATTGGTGTGCCCTAAAATTTTTATTGATGTTGAACTGATAAAGATGCTAGTTGGACATTATCACCCAAAGGGAAAAGCTATATGTGATTTGTCAGGAAACCCGTTGATACATATATCTGAGAACGCAATTGTTGAGGTTTTCAGGATGGAAGGAATATGCAGTGAGAAAATAGTAAGCGAGGAGCTCAACATTGAGTTCAGAAGGATGGAAACCATCTATAAAGGGTGGAGGTTGCCTTTGCATAGAATTAGATGTCATGGTAAGCCTATTCCAATGGAAGACAGTGAGGGGCCACCCTATCATGTCGATCTTTTCGAACCTTACCTCAAATACACTTACTACTCGGTGGGACAGGTGTTGGGGATGGAGGTACTTGGGAATATGGCAGTTGTGCCCATGGTAATTGCTGCAGACACTCAGTATCACAATTCAAGATCATTTGACTATGTTGCACACATTTTTAAGGAGCTGGATACGGGTTTGATGGTGATAAAAAGTGGCGCCTTTGTTCTCCATCTCATAAATTATTCACTACTAATGCATTTAGTGATGTACTTCAGACAAGAGTTGGGTTTATGGCCCCAGGAGCTGAGGATTTCACAATCTGACAAGGTAGGCCATTACCTGTTCAATTATGGACTATTGTTTGGGACAGCAAGTTTGCCAATTCAAATTTTCTGCATTTTGAAGAATTCTTTGCGAAACCCTTGTATAGATTTTTCAACCATCCATGTGATTTTTCTTTATCCGAAGAAGTGAAAAGGTTTCTTAGGCCTAGAGATTACAATGGACTAATTAACCATAACTGGGGGGATTGGTACTGTTTAGAGAATGCCACAATGATTAGGGTTTATGGCTTTGAAGACGCACCTTTCATTTTACCTAGAACTATCCCAGATAGAATTGCATACCTAGAAATTGTTAGCCAAATGGATTACTCCAGTGTTATGAAATTAAGTTCATATGGGAAACAGGCCTTTATGCCTAGCACATTGTGTTTTAGTGATTTCGTTGTATTAGCCAAGGAAGGTTATGATTTGATTTTGGATAAATTGTTGCACTATAACATGAGAAGAGCACCAATGAGAAAGAACTTTGATCCGGAAGGGTATATTCATGCTGCCAAACAAAAAATAAATTTTGGAGGGTACCATCATGTGCCCTATAAATTTGATGACATAATCAGAAACCTGGAGGCAAAGGAGGCTGAAATTATGATTGAAAAACATAATCAGGAGTTGATGGATGCTGAATTGTTATCCTCCATTAAAGGGATATCAAAAATAGACAGGCCACAAGGCTCATCTGAGAAAGTTTCAAGAATGAAGACTTAGGACTATACATATGTTGCTAGGGAAAATGATGTTGAGGAAACCATGGATGTAACTACAAGATATAAAGACTATAGGTCTTTCATATCAGATGATTAATTTATAAAGACCTCAGAGTTTAAGGCATTTCTATATAAGAAAAAAGGAAAAGAGATAAGAGGGTAGGTTGACAATGTTACTCCAGGAAATGAGGATCAACTGTTGAAAAGCTTAAAAGATGAAGTAGATAAGGAAATGATTAACATGACCCCTGAAAAGGGAAGGGAGTTGCTAGAAAGGGCGGGTGTCATGATTTTTCCAGGTTTTGGATATGAACTCTTCATTAGTTTTTGATAGTTTCTTGAAAGATAGCAATTCCACCCACAAACTAAGTATAGAAAAGGTGACGGAGGCATACACAGGATCAAGATACAACCCTGATGATGAGACATTGATGATTTGGGTCTTATATACTCCTCACAAAAGGTCAATTATTATTGATACTGAAAAGGCATTTGGACATGTCATGACCCTAAAGGCTGGGGAAGTTGACATTGTAACAACTGCTGATATTGGGATAAGCATAGCCAAGTTAAATAAAGCTCAAATCCAAGCATTGATAAGGGAAAGGGAGATGTATAAAACTGGTAATGAGAGGATGTTGAGAGAAAATGAACGCTTGAAAGACTCGGTAGGTGTTGTAATAGAGCCAACAAGGATGCTCACCCAAGGTGAGAGTTCACAGAAAAGGGACCATTGGGAAGGATCAACTGCATATTCTCAAGGGAAAACATATGCAATTCTTGCAATAATAAAAAGATGATAGGTCGTTCTAACCACTTGTTTAAATAGGCTCTAGGGAAAACATTCACAATTTGTGGATGCCATAAAGGAACACAAGAGAGTGGACAGCAAAATTCAGGAAAAATTTGAGGAATTGGAGCAGAAGGATACTCCTAATAATGAAGAGATTGAGAATGCCAACTGTATGATGGACAAACATAGGGATTTCTATGAAGAGTTGCAAGGAGATATGCAGGGATTGATAGAGGCTCCCGAAGATAGATTTTCCAAGTTATGTGATGGTGAAGGAAAAATGAAAGAAGTAATTAAGTGGAAAAGTGAGTGGGAAACAAAACTCCAAGAGATGTTGGAAGCAACCACTATGGAGGACGTAACATTGGATGAAGCATGAGAGCAGAATGAGAGAATGATAATGATGGAGATTGTGATCCATGATGCATTGGGGGATGCTGACACTCATGAGCGCCAGGATTATACGGAACATATGTCTGCAGTCCATTTATGGCTTAACAAGAATTAGTTAAATGGAGAATTCGTTAAAACTTTTTATGCTTTAGACTTTTGAAAAGGCGCGTCCTTTTGAAGACTGATGTATAAATATCCGTTATTGGATAAATAAAGAGGTGGTAGAAGATAGAATTAGAATAGGACAGATCACTTTAAGCATTATATTTTCAGAATGATATTCAAGGAGACTATGTTGCATGTATAAATTTTGAAGAAGATAATGAAAGACAGTTAATTTGGTGATTTCATCCTAGCATCAATTGTTTGTTGGTTTCTTTTGATTATTTGATTGTCTCCAATCTGATGTTTCTTGATTGTTTAAATTGAAGTATCAAGTATATATTAGATTTATCAGTACACATTTGCTGCTTCTATGTGATTCGGTTCATTGGATTCTTTATAGAAGAATTTAAATTCCAATAAATCAATTACAGTAATCTGGGAAAGTCATTTGGATCAATAAGAAGAATTAGATAGTCATATTTGATATTCTGCCTCAAGTAGGGTTTATCAGTTACATTCTTGCATGTTTATACCAGTTATAAACTCATAGTTATATGTCAAACAATTAGAGGACTTGCTAGATAGGAACCATTCATTTAAGGCTTTCATTTGACTTTGTTACCCAATAAGGCACTCATCTCCCTTATTTTCATTACATTAGTTTTATTCATTCCATTTGACATCTCTTAATTGAACATATCAATTCATACCTTGATATTGCATATACAATTCATACCAAATTAGGATCATATCTTTCCATTGTTAAATTGTCATTTGTGGATAGTTAGATCATTAGGAAACATAAATTAAAATCTATGTTGCTCATACAGGTGCACCCGCCTAGGTTTAGCAGAGCCTTAAGAGTAGAGGGTTCAACCATATTGGTTGGCCTTGTCAGTTGACCAAAAATGTAGTGAAAGTGTGGCAACCTCTTGTGGTACATTCAACCAGCGTTTTTGAGACCCAACAAATTAAGAGGTAAAATTGTATAGAGAACCTAGAGTGAATCAAATTGTTGAATATGCTCCTCAAGAACCGCTAAATTGTTTCTGTGATGTTGATCTGGGAAAATTTAGAGGGGAACTATCTCAGCCTGAGTTGGAAAGCAAAGATCCAATTGATCAAAATATCTCTGAAAATCAATAAGGAATATGGAAAATGTATTTCAATGGAGCTTGTAGCCAAGAGGGTAATGGAGATGGTATAGTTTTTATATCTCATGATGGTTCAACTTATAAATATTCATTTATGTTAGCATTTGAATGTATAAATAATGTAGCGAAATATGAAGCTTTGCTGACTGGTCTAAATTTAGCTGTTAAACACAAGATAAAAATCTTAACAGTTTTTGGAGATTCAAAACTAGTTGTATCTCAGATAAGATCAAAATATGTAGCAAAAAATAAAAGACTGAAACAATACAGAAATGCAATATGGGATACAATTGAACTATTTGATGCTTTTTCCATTGATTGGGTGGACATATCAAAGAACATAATGGCAGATTTCTTGGTGAATGTAGCATTAAAACAAGATGATATCACATTAGTAGGAGTTTCCCAAGTGGAATTCAAAACAAGACCTGCAGTGCCTGACAACGTATATAGTTGGCAGGTTTTCAATCATGACACTGACCTTTTGAAATTCCTTCAATGTATAGACTAGTACGAGGCTCAAGAAATTGATTTCAATGCCTTTGTAGAAGAAATAAATGGAGAACAGACAGTGTTGGGAAAGAAGGTCTTGCAACTCAAAACTAATAAACTTCCCAAGGGGTTGGTAGCTTTGGAAAGAGTATACAATGGAAGTGATCGATCCCTTATGAAACAAACACTAGTCAGAAGGGAAGATATTGAAGAAATAAACTTGGGGACCGAACTATCACCAAGGAAGGTATATATTGGAAAAAAGATGCCCTACTGTCCGAAGAATGCTGATTTCATTGTTAAGAAAATATAAACATGTCTTCGCATGGTTTTATGAAGACCTCAAGGCATATGAGAGGATTTATTTCAGCATGAAATTCCATTAAAAGTAGATGCAAAGCCATTTAGATAGAAACAAAGGCCCATTAACCCCACTCTAGAACCAAAAATGCAGGAAGAATTAACCAAGCTCAGAGATGGAGGTATTATCAAACCTATGAGGCACTCAACATGGGTATCAAACCTTGTTCTTGTTAGAAATAAAAATGGAGATATAAGACTATGTGTAGATTTCAGAAATTTAAATGTAGCATCTCTTAAAGATAACTACCCACTGCCTAACATGGAAGCCATTTTGCATAAGGTAACTGGATGTGAGTTGTTGTCTATGATGGATGGTTTTTCTAGTTATAACCAGGTTAAGGTCAAGGAATGTGAGCAATATAAAACAACTTTCACAACCCCATGGGGAACATATGTATATGTGAGAATGCCTATTGCTCTTACCAATGCAGGAGCAACATTTCAAAGGGCTATGGATTTAGCATTTGCTGATTTGATCAATGCTATAATGGTGGTGTATCAAGATGACCTCACGGCTTACTCAAAAAGGGTTGAAGATCATATAGGCCACCTTGAAAAAATATTCATTAAAGCTTTAGAATATGGCATCAGTTTGAACCCTAAGAAGTGTCATTTTGTTGTTATAGAGGGGAAGCTCCTAGGACACATTGTATCAAAAGAGGGAGTTAGGATAGATCCTGAGAGATTTGAGGCTATAGATAAAGTTCCTATCCCTAAAAATGTGAAAGCCATCTAGTCATTCTTTGGACATATTAATTTTGTTAGGAGGTTTGTATCTAACTTTGTTGTGATTGTCAAACCCATATCAAAAATGTTAAAGAAAGGACAAAAGATTGAATGAACATCAGAAGCATTAGAAGCCTTTGTATCCATTAAAAGAGCCATTAAGGAAGCCCCTTTCCTCAAGTCTCTTGATTTCATGAAACCTTTTCAGATATTTTCATTTGCTTCCCTACATACAATAGCTGTTGTCATGTTACAGAAAAATGAGGATGGTCATGAGCAACCGGTATCTTTCTTTAGTAAATATTTACAGGGATCATAATTGAAGTATGATATAATGGAAAAGCAAGCCTTTGCACTGGTAAAGGCCACAAAATATTTTAGGCCGTATCTTGTTGGAGCCAAAGTAATCACATATGTCCCTCACGCAGTATTCAAAGACATCTTGACACAATCAGAAGTGACAAGGAAAAGGTGCAAGTGGATTAACAAAATTCAGGAATTTGATATGGAAATACAAATTACTAAATTGGTAAGAGGCTAAGGATTGGCCAAATTGATGGCAGAGACAAACATTGAGGCAAACCAAATCTTCAATGTACAAGGAGAAGGGAATGCAATTGCAAGTATTGAACATACACCCTGGTACACAGACATCATGCATTATCTTAGAAACACAAAATGCCCAGAAGGACTCAGTGATAACCAGAAAAGAACTTTAAAACTCCAGGCTTCAAAATATGTATTTATAGAAGGAGATCTATTCTGAAAAAATAGAGATGGAATGCTGCTATTATGTTTGGATGAATCACAGGGTGATCATGTTCTGAAAGAAATGCACGAAGGAGTTTGTGGAGGACATTATTCAACAAAGACAACTGCACATAAAATCCTCGGGGTAGGTTATTACTGGCCAAAAGTTTTCAATGATTCATTTTCATATGTCAGGAAGTGTGAGGCATGCCAAAAGTTCTTGGGGAAAATGAAGTATGAGGGAGCTCTACCACTCAAACCTATGCAGATTGAAGCCCCTTTTCACTAATGGGGGATTGATTTCATTGGAGAAATACAAGAGAAGTCAAGTGGAGGACATAGGTGGATACTAGTGGCCACTGATTACTTCACCAAATGGGTAGAGGCAATCCCAACCAAGCAAGCAACAAGTAAAGTTGTGATCAACTTTCTAATGGATAACATTATTACTAGGTTCGGTACCCCATTGAGAGTGATTACAGATAATGGCATGTGTTTCAGGTCCGATGAATTCAAAGAGTTTTGTAAGACATATGGTATCAATGTTTCTTATTCTGCCCCATATCATCCACAAGCTAATGGTCAGGTAGAATCTAGCAACAAGAGTCTCTTAAAAATCATAAAAAGGATGCTCGGTAAGAACAAAAAAGCTTGGGATTCGAAGTTAGGGTTGGGTGTATGGGCAGATAGAATTACCATCAAAAAGGCAATTGGGAAGTCCCCATATGAATTAGTCTATGGAACGCAAGCTAGGATGCCCCTGCAAAATTTATTGCCAATTTACAAATTTATCCTTCAAGAGGATATAGATGTTCCTGGACCAATGGAGGAGAGAATGGAGCAACTTGCAGAACTTGATGAAATAAGGAGAATAGCGCAAAACCATAACATGAAACTGCAAACACAAATGAAATATTTGCTCGACAAAAAGGCAAAACACAGAAAATTTGAAAAGGATGATCTGGTATTGATGTGGAATGCTAGGTGCCAAGAGAAGGGAAAACATGGAAAATTTGAGGCATTGTGGTTAGGACCTTTTGTTATTATTAGCAAGCAAGGAGAGGATTCGTACTATTTACAAAATATGAGTGATGAAGAATAGGAGTTGCCTGTACATGGGTAGTTTCTATAAAAAAATTTCTCTTAAAAGTCATAGGGGATCAGAGGTTGCCAGTGCATGGACAAATTTTGAAAAAATTCTCATAAAACTTTCCATGCACAGTAGTATAGGAATTAAAGGATACAGGAATTTGCTAGTACATGGACAATCCTAGAAATCCTTATTTGATCTTTTTCCATGTGTAGTAGTTTAGAATCATTGTTTCATCCCCACTTTCTCTTATTCATAATGTTTGCTCTACTCACCCAGAGATCTGGATCCTTGTAATGATCTCACAATCATTCATCCCCAGACGGATTCACTGTTGGAACTGTAAAATTTTGGCCATTTTATTCACCCTTCATGATTATTAGCCTCCTAAAAGGTTCATAATACCGACACATAAGTCCTCACATAGCATCTTATCACAAAGTTCGGCTTAAATTTTGTCATAAAACCCCATAAATTTCATCTAGCATTGAAACATTGACATATGAAAATATCGGCATAAGTTGATGCAGGTCTCATCGATGGTAATATACATATCTTCCATGTATCGGCAAGACATCAGACAGGTCATACCGATAAAGTTGTACACTAGGAGAAAGCGGGTTTGTATTACTTTATCGACGAGACAAAAGGTATCGGCGTGATGGGGTAAGGTCATATCGAGCTAAGTTACCTTGGGCCGATTGGAGAAAAGTGAAGCCTATCGGGGAGACTTTGGTCATCGGATAGAAATTTCAAAACACTGCCTAGAGTGCTATTGGTCTTGTCGATAAAGACAAAAGAGAACTCACTCGGTGAGACAAATGATGCCGAGGAGAGTTCAAAGGGTCTTACCAACCCCTCAGGTTACACCGATGAAAACTAAGATTATGAAGAAAAAGGATGTCGGGAAGACGATGCACGTTGTCTTGACAAAAAGGAGACGTATCAGAGAGACATGTCATCACGGGGAGATCTAAGAGACATCACAACGAATATTATTTTGTCGGCAGAACAAAGTGCTCAGTCTTGGCGACATAAGTAAATAAAGCAAACATCTCGGTGAGACAAAATTCTTTCAGAGTAAGACAAAGAACTGTTGGCCCGATTTTTTAAGTTTAAGCGATAGTTGTTTCGGTGAAAGTTGTGGTGATATAAAGGGAAAAAGGAAAGAGATTATCAGGGAGACTGCAAGATGTCTTGGCGGATGGGTGAACGTTGAAAAGGAAGATCAGTGAAATATTTGAAATATCTTGTTGATATGAGCCCTGATGTGACAGCGAGAATTTCAAAAAAACCTATAGCATTCATGTCTCAGTAAAAACATTAATGGCGCCACGAAGTGTAGGAGATTTTGCATATCAGGGTATGATCAATTGAAATCATTATCTCACAGAATTCAAAGCGAGAGAGACAAAACAAACCAGCAGAGCAATTAAAGCATTCACCTAGCTTGAGTCTGCAAGAAAGTTATAGTAAGTTTCTCTTCCCTTCGAAATTCATAAAATTTTGAATTACGGAAGGCACAGATTCAAGAAAACTAAAGGGAAGAAAACCCGCGGAGGGCAACCAGTCAAAAATGAAAAAGCAGAAGACTGAATTACGACCAGAAGGTATTGAATGGAAGCTGAATCATGACCTCAAAGATCAGTTACTTGGTTTTGGACCTAGAGCTAGGTATTCTACACAACTAAAAGGGGAAGTTGACAAATTGGATGACAAATGCAAATTTATAGGGGATGTTTGGACTCCGATTAGGGGCTATGAATTATTCATTTTCCACTATCACAAGAGAAATCGCTTTGAGCCAGTATGCAATCCATGGAGGCTTAATTTAGGGAAATTGGTGTGCCCTAACATTTTTATTGATGTTGAACTGATAAAGATGCTAGCTGGACATTATGACCCGAAGGGAAAAGCTATATGTGATTTGTCAGGAAACCCGTTGATACATATATTTGAGAACGCAATTGCTGAGGTTTTCAGGATGGAAGGAATATGCAGTGAGAAAATAGTAAGCGAGGAGCTCGACAGTGAGTTCAGAAGGATGGACACCATCTATAAAGGGTGGAGGTTGCCTCTGCACAGAATTAGATGTCATGGCAAGCCTATTCCAATCGAAGACAGTGAGGGGCCACCCTATCATGTCGATCTTTTTGAACCTTACCTCAAATACACTTACTACTCGGTGGGACAGGTGTTGGGGATGGAGGTACCTGAGCATATGGTAGTTGTGCCCATGATAATTGTTGTAGACACTCAGTATCACAATTCAAGATCATTTGACTATGTTGCACACATTTTTAAGGAGCTGGATACGAGTTTGATGGCGATAAAAAGTGGTGCCTTTGTTCTCCATCTCATAAATTATTCACTACTAATGCATTTAGTGTTGTACTTCAGACAAGAGTTGGGTTTATGGCCCCAGGAGCTGAGGATTTCACAATCAGACAAGGAAGGTAGGCCATTACCTGTTCAATTATGGACCGTTGTTTGGGACAGCAGGTTTGCCAATTCAAATTTTTTGCATTTTGAAGAATTCTTTGTGAAACCCTTGTATAGATTTTTCAACCATCTGTGTGATTTTTCTTTATCTGAAGAAGTGAAAAGGTTTCTTAGGCCTAGAGATTACAATGGACCAATTAACCATAACTGAAAGGATTGGTATTGTTTAGAGAATGCCACAATGATTAGGGTTTATGGCTTTGAAGATGCACCTGCCTAGAACTATCCCGGATAGAATTGCATACCTAGAAATTGTTAGGAAAATGGATTACTCCAGTGTTATGAACTTAAGTTCATATGGGAAACAGGCCTTTATGCCCAACACATTGTGTTTTAGTGATTTCACTATATTAGCCAAGGAAGGTTATGATTTGATTTTGGATAAATTGTTGCACTATAACATGAGAAGAGCACCAGTGAAAAATAACTTTGATCCGGAAGGGTATATTCATGTTGCCAAACAAAAAATAAATTTCAAAGGGTACCATCATGTGCCCTATAAATCTGATGACATAATCAGAAACCTGGAGGCAGAGGAGGCTGAAATTATGATTGAAAAACATAATCAGGAGTTGATGGATGCTGAATTGTTATCCTCCATTAAAGGGATATCAAAAACAGACAGGCCACAAGGCTCATCTGAGAAAGTTTCAAGAATGAAGACTCGGGACTATACATATGTTGCCAAGGAAAATGATGGTGAGGAAACCATGGATGTAACTACAAGACATGAAGACTATAGGTCTTTCATATCAGATGATTAATTTATAAAGACCTCAGAGTTTAAGGCATTTCTATATAAGCAAAAAGGAAAAGAGATAAGAGGGCAGGTTGACAATGTTACTCCAGGAAATGAGGATCAACTGTTGAAAATCTTAAAAGATGAAGTAGATAAGGAAATGATTAACATGACCCCTGAAAAGGGAAGGGAGCTGCTAGAAAGGGCAGGTGTCATGATTTTTCCAGGTTTGGATATGAACTCTGCATTAGTTTTTGATAGTTTCTTGAAAGATAGCAATGCCACCCACAAACTAAGTATAGAAAAGGTGATGGAGGTATACACAGGATCAAGATACAACCTTTATGATGAGACATTGATGATTTGGACCTTATATCCTCCTCACAAAAGGTCAGTTATTATTGGTACTGAAAAGGAATTTGGACATGTCATGACCCTAAAGGCTGGGGAAGTTGACCCTGTAGCAATTGCTGATATTGGGATAAATATAGCCAAGTTAAATAAAGCTCAAATCCAAGCATTGATAAGGGAAAGGGAGATGTATAAAACTGGTAATGAGAGGATGTTGAGAGAAAATGAACGCTTGAAAGACTCGGTAGGTGTTGTAATAGAGCCAACAAGGATGCTCACCCAAGGTGAGAGTTCACAGAAAAGGGACCATTGGGAAGGATCAACTGCATATTCTCAAGGGAAAACAGATGCACTTCTTGCAATAATAAAAAGATGATAGGTCGTTCTAACCACTTGTTTAAATAGGCTCTAGGGAAAACATTCACAATTTGTGGATGCCATAAAGGAACACAAGAGAGTGGACAGCAAAATTCAGGAAAAATTTGAGGAATTGGAGCAGAAGGATACTCCTAATAATGAAGAGATTGAGAATGCCAACTGTATGATGGACAAACATAGGGATTTCTATGAAGAGTTGCAAGGAGATATGCAGGGATTGATAGAGGCTCCCGAAGATAGATTTTCCAAGTTATGTGATGATGAAGGAAAAATGAAAGAAGTAATTAAGTGGAAAAGTGAGTGGGAAACAAAACTCCAAGAGATGTTGGAAGCAACCACTATGGAGGACGTAACATTGGATGAAGCATGAGAGCAGAATGAGAGAATGATAATGATGGAGATTGTGATCCGTGATGCATTGGGGGATGCTGACACTCATGAGCGCCAAGATTATAGGGAACATATGTCTGCAGTCCATTTATGGCTTAACAAGAATTAGTTAAATGGAGAATTCGTTAAAACTTTTTATGCTTTAGACTTTTGAAAAGGCGCGTCCTTTTGAAGACTGATGTAAAAATATCCATTATTGGATAAATAGAGAGGTGGTAGAAGATAGAATTAGAATAGGACAGATCACTGTAAGCATTATATTTTCAAAATGATATTCAAGGAGACTATGTTGCATGTATAAATTTTGAAGAAGATAATGAAAGACAGTTAATTTGGTGATTTCATCCTAGTATCAATTGTTTGTTGGTTTCTTGTGATTATTTGATTGTCTCCAATCTGATGTTTCTTGATTGTTTAAATTGAAGTATCAAGTATATATTAGATTTATCAGTACACATTTGCTGCTTCTATGTGATTCGGTTCATTGGATTCTTTATAGAAGAATTAAAATTCCAATAAATCAATTACAGTAATCTAGGAAAGTCATTTGGAGCAATAAGAAGAATCAGATAGTCAGATTTGATATTCTGCCTCAAGTAGGGTTTATCAGTTACATTCTTGCATGTTTATACCAGTTATAAACTCATAGTTATATGTCAAACAATTAGAGGACTTGCTAGATAGAAACCATTCATTTAAGGCTTTCATTTGACTCCATTACCCAATAAGGCACTGGTCTCCCTTATTTTCATTACATTAGTTTTATTCATTCCATTTGACATCTCTTAATTGAACATATTAATTTATACCTTGATATTGCATATATAATTTATACCAAGTTAGGATCATACCTTTTCCACTATTAAATTGCCATTTGTGGATAGTTAGATCAAGTAGGAAAAATAATTCAAAATCTGTGTTACTCATATAGGTCCACCCGCCTAGGTTTAGCAGAGCCTTAAGAGTAGAGGGTTCAACCATATTGGTTGGCCTTTTCAGTTGACCAAAAACGTAGTGAGAGTGTGGCAACCTCTTGTGGTACATTCAACCACTATTTTTGAGACCCAACAGGTCTACCCCCATATTTGATCAAACAAACATTGGATGCCACAACAATGTTTGAGTAATGAAGAATATTTCGATGTGTGTCAAAGTCCTAAAACAGCCAAACATTAACAGTCAAGTATGTGGGTACCTTCTAAGCCACGTTTTAGTAACTACAATTAAGCCTATAGGCTATTCGATATTTTCTCCATCTATAACTGGGGCCTCCAATTTCTTTTTTTCCTCACCACAACGACACATGTAATAATTTTTTCCCTCTTCATTGTCTTCATTTGCAATAACTGCATAAACATGCCCTACATTGATATGGGCAGCAAATTAGATGAAATTAGTCAACATTACAAATACACTAAAAAGTAAGATAACAATAGGAATTTCAAAAACCATGCAAGTAGATATACTACCTGGTTGAACTAGATCTAATATGTGGCCAAATTCAACCAATGATTCCATCTGTGTTAGTTCAAATGTCGTCAGAGGGTGATACGTGTGAAGTGGGCTAAGATAACTTAACACCATTTCTCAACCCACTCCTTTGACTCACAATCATCCCAGGCTTGCATTATACATGAAGAACAAAAGAATGCCATCTTACGCGTATGGATACTCCATGAACTTGCATTTGAGCTAAGGAAAGTGTGTAGCTCACTCAATCCTGTCAGTGTACAACAATCCTCATATGGTGAAATATTAGTATCATCCATCAACCAAAAAAATCTATGAACTAAAGACTTACCTTCATTACCTGGACCCATCGAAGCATTACACCACTCGAGGATTGATTTTGCATCTATCAACTTTATATTGTCTTTATACTTTAACTCTTCTCATGATAATGCTCTTTTTACACATGCTCATGCACCATCGTACTCCCCCTTTCCATACCCAACTTCACAAAAGTTTCACATATGTTGAACACCTGTAATGACATGCATCTTTCTCAACTAGTAGAACATGTGTGAGCTCTTCAATTGTGTTGCACACGTATCCAACCATATTATATGTTGACTGTATGCTATGCCCCTCTAAGCCAAATCAGTATAGAACAACTAGAAGCAACCTTGCACAAACTCTAGAGAATGTGTGTGATCATAACTAATATAAAAGTGGTACTCCCTCAATACCTTCCTTTGGTCCTCTATACTATCAATTGCATGAATGAATGTTATGTGCACAAATATCAAAACTTGTGTGGAGTTATAATATTGTGAATACACCTCATGCTAGCTATAGAGTGTAGTTCTCTACAAAGTCAACCATTGAAACTATGCTACCAACTAGAAATTTTTCCTTGCATAAATTCAATTGCAATTCCAACCATCAAGCTCTATGGGTATGCCTTGCATACTCATACACTATATTGTCATGAAATAAAGACATAAACTAATACACTAGAATATTCTGAATAACCAAATCACACCTTTTTTCTTGATTACCATCTTTTGTAACATATGCCATTGTTTTATACTTCCCAAAATCTACTAGTTGCTTTCCCACCTCATGTGTGCTTTCCATACGTTGACATACTGGCATACATTGCAAGCCACCACAAAGTTGACATGAACCATCCAAGCATAGTTTCCTGTAGAATATTTGTCCATCCTCTCTTTCACATAATTTTTTTGATAAGAACTCGCTTAAAGATGTTGGTGGGGAATTAATACCACAATCCTACAAAACATCATTAGTATGCAAATCTAAACATATAGAACGATAAGCATCATAATAGTTAGAGAATTCATTATGTAATCTAAAACAACAAGTAGTGTGTGTGTGATTTATCTTGACATAAAAAGGTTTAAGCATTTCAAAATATCTTTGACAAATTTGAATTTGAGGATAATACTCTTGAAATTTACCAAAAAATTGGGTTTGAGTGGTATCCAAAAAATGCTCTGGATGTGGCTCACAATTTTGATTACCGATTCTCCTTCTTACCACATCCCTTTGATTTAGACATGGCCTTGTGTTATTCTTCCAATAGTCTTCAATTAGTGTTCTCAATGCTTCAATAGCTGGTTTATATTTTCATGGGAGTCTCCTCGAGAATACCCATAATTCATTTGAATCAGTGCCCTCAATTCTTTGTCGCCTTTGAACGACTCTGGATAAAAAAAATTCTATTAGTTCTCAATTTTTGACTTGTATTTCTAATGAGATGAGATCTCCTTGTTTGAATACTTATCAAATTCAATGTAATGACACGTTGGGTGACATTACTATCCTTTGAGCGTGAGGTATTACCCACACTCTCATAAGCATCCATTAGATTCTTCATAATAGTATTTTCACTTGAAGCATTCGATGTTATCAACCCAAGAATCTTCATGATGTTTCTATACTTTATACCTCACATAATTTCAACAAATAGTTGACATCTTGTGGTCTCATTTAGCCTTTTAAAGAATAATTTCCAAATCTTATTATCACATCTTCTACAAGTGTGTTATGGAATCTTACCTTCCATGTGCTACAAAATATTCTCATGAATATTAATCAAATACTTTGGCTTTCTATGAAAAATTTTAGGTGGTGTTCTCTTGGGTACATACATCTCAACATTAGGAATTTCATCAAAATTTAAGTGAGGTGGGATAGATCATGTACCTTCGATCGAGGGTGGAATAGATGACATACCTTGAGGTTGACATGGGGATGATGATGTACCTTCTTCATCAAAATTGAGTGATGATGTACTCTCAACTTGAGATGTGGTGGATGGTTTCCCTCCATATTCACTTGTGTTAGATGGTGTCCCTCCATATTCACTTGTGATAGATGGTGTCCCTCCATATTCACTTGTGGTAGATGGTGTCCCTTCGTATTCACTTGTGGTAGAGGATGTTTCTCCAACTACGGTATTCAAACCTTTCTTAGCATGATGTTTTCACATTCATGCCCTTTGTGCCGCTAATTCCTTTTCTCTTTTTTATGATTGAGTTTCCTCTTCAATTGGCTTGTTTTCATCAATCGTATCCAATTTATTCGTCTGATAATATTCCCTCATCCATTCTTTTTTATTTTCTTTATTAGTTTTGTACTCTTCATATGTTGGTTTATTCCTTCTTTGTTTCCTTGGCATGGTGGATAATTTTACCTGTAGTAAGATAATGAGACAAATATTAGTTCCTAAAAATTGAATCCATACAAATAAATGAAATATATGTCATTCAAAGCTTCATACAAAATACTTACAATCATCTTGTAGAAGAGTATTTCTAGCATAGGCAAAGGTCACATGAATTTTTGGATGGCATGCCATGATTACAAGATAGGCTCAAAATGGAAGCATGGACAAGGCATTTGAATTGTTTGACAATAATGTTTTCATACATGTATGCAAAATGTGGTAGAATTGATAAGCTAGTGAGTTCGCTAGCTTGTCAATTCTCACATGAATTTTTGGATCCAATGCCTTAAAGAGATGTGGTCTTGTGGCATGCCATGATTGCAAGATAGGTTGCACCTTTCCCCATGTTGCTAACATAGCCTTGAATAAAGAGTCTTGAAATAGTGGAGAGAAGGGTTACAATCCCTTGTAGGTAGACTAATCAAGGAAACATTTAAAATATATCGCAACATTAGTGATGAGGTAAATTTAGAAATAGAGATCAAAAAACAAAAATAGATTAAAAGATCTATCAATGTGGGAGGAGTATATTCCAATTTTGTGGAGACATGTATGGAAATTTTGGTAGCATAGACAATGTAATCAGATGTTTGAAAAAATGCACATCACCATGAGACCCCATTTCTTTAATGCATTTCTTCAAACAACTGATTTACTTGTCTATGTTGTTTGATAAAATGCTTTGGTGGACATGTATGGAAAATTTGGTAGCATAGACAAGGAAATCAGCTGCTTGGTATAACTTTTTGACAAAATACCTCAATGAGATATGTCCTCATGGACTAGAATGATTGTAGGATATGCACAAAATGGATTTGTTGAAAATTCTTTATAAAATTTCAAGCACATGCAATATCTAGGTGTAAAACCAAATTCCACTACATTTTCCAACATCCCGCATGCCTATACCAAAATGAAAGTTTTGGAGAGGGGTATGCACATCCATAGTAAACGATTGAAAAATGATGTATTATTTTACTTACTTATAACTTCTATCATATATATGTGTATACAAAATATGGAAGCATACACAAGGTAAGTCAATTTTTTAACAAAATGCCTCAAAGAGATGTGGTTTAAAAATGTAATTGGCAAGTGTAAAGAATTGTGTAATTTAAAATGTGCATTGACAAGCTCGGGTTATAATGACAAACAAACAATGATGAACATGGAATATGAAAAACAACAAAATCAAAACAAGCCAAAATAGAATGAAAAAAAATATGTAAAGACTTCACATACCTAAAAAATGGAGATTCAAATTGAGGAGTTCTACCCAATTATGTAGCCTTTGCTTCTTCTTTCTTCAAACTCCTCAAAAATTTGACTTTTTCAAAAGCTTGTTTCACTCCAAACATCAATTGTATATCACTCTTGAATGGAATTGAGACTTGAATTGATATTATATTCCTTTCATTGTGAAAACTCTGTTATTTCATGCAAATGTGGTGGAAAGATCATGAAAAAGGTGGTGGAATATGAAAAACTTGCATGCACACTTCACAAAATCATCAAAAAGCTTAATTTTGTCAGAACACATGCATAACCAAGAGAATATGCAGAATGTGGGCCTTGAGATCATGGGTGTATTGAGTTTTTTTTATCATTTTTAGAGAAAGACAAAACACACTCGCGTTATAACGTGCTCACATTATGTCTTGCTAGACAAACGACCATATCTCAACTACTTCAAAATGCACTCATTTTATGCGATTTTTTATAGGTTTCATTTCTCTCTCTATCCTTTGCCATCCATCCCCCTTATCCATCTAGGTCTCTCACTTATCCCTCAACCCTATACACTATGCCTTAAACCCTAATTCCTTAAACCTTAAACCCTAAACCCTAATCTCTCTCTCACTTTCTCTCTTAAGTCTCTCCCTCTCTCTCTCACTCCCTCTATCTCTCTCTATCTCTCACTCCCTCTATCTCTCTCAATTATCTCCCTCCTACCCCCCTCCCTCTATCTTTAAACCCTCTACCCTAAACACTAAACCTTCTACCCTCTACCCTTAAGCATCTATCCTCTCTCTCTCTCGTCTCTCCCTTCTACTCTCTCTCTCTCTCTCTCTCTCTCTCTCTCTCTCCTCTCTCTCTCTCTCCCTCCTACCCCCTCTCCCTCTCTTAGGTCTCTCTCACTCACTCACTCACTCACTCCTATTTATCTCCCCTCTACCCTCAACCCTTAACCCTCTACCCTTTATCTCTCTCCCTCTCTCTCTCTCAAGTCTCTCCCTCCTACTCCCTCTCCCTCTCTCAAGTCTCTCCTGTAAGGAAACATCAGTGCGGAAATGACTTCCAAATGAAAAATTCTCAAGAAAGAAGTGCAAAAATACATTTAATTCGAGTTACAATCATTAAGATGCACAACAATAGAAAAAGAGAATAGACAATTTAAACAACACATAGAATTGAGCACCAAATTTACGTGGGAAAGCCCTTATGAGAGAAAAACCCACACACCAAGTAAATCCACTTTGTATTACAATAAATAGTATTACATATAGAGTTACAGACTCCACTTTTAGGTGTTAATTCACAACAACATACATTTCCCTTATCAACCTCATAGAATCAAAATTTGATTACAGTTGTTCTCTCACATTGTTACAATACTCATATAGCATACAATGTAGAACATTAACTGATCAATTCATCAAACCCCAACTCATTGCAGAGTGAAACAATGTATAACATTCACTATTGTTGCTTTAGTTCTAGAGAACCAACCATTTTAGCTCCTGACTATCAATTTGATTTCTACAGATAACTGTCACTAACCATGTCGGGCAATCGAAGATACTTCTTCATACTCTCTTCAACAACACCAAGTCTCTCCAATTTCCTATTCATCTTGTTGATTCAATCCACCAAACAACCTTCAACAGTCAGCAGCCAATCATCACTCCCCAACCTGGCACCAATCGGGTTCCACCACAACGTTCTCCTTAAACTACCGGGTCACTCATCACCATATTGAGGAGACACTATTTCATCTCCCTTCAACAGAAGTAGGTCCCTTTGACAAACCTTATCAACATGTTGAAGGGATTTCACCCATGGTCCCTTCGATACAAGATGTACCTTCAATATGTAGCTCAAATTGGTCCTTACTGCTAGTTCGACACCACATCACCACCATTAGCCAATCACCATAGCTATCGGGTCATCGAAGAGACTCAAGGCAGAGTCCCACTAACAAGGTTGAGTCTGTTCGATAGACTTCCATTACATGCTCCATCAGACCATCAAAGAGACTCAAGATAGAGTCTCCTCAATCAGAGTAAGTCCTGTCGATGACGACCATGTCAAAGATTCAGGCTATCGAGGAGACTCAAAATAATGTCCCAAAAATCTATCCACTTCATGTCGATAAAACACAGTGGTGAATAGACAAAGACCATTGGACCATCGATGGGACTATGGATAAGGTATTGTTGATATGAGTATGTCCCATTGAAAAAATACATAACCACCAACAAGAGTTATATCGGGCCATCAAAGGGACTGTGAACAAGGTCCCTTCGATAGTGAACAGTCAAGCCAATAAAGGGAAAACACAACACTGTTATAGGAAGTTGACCAAGCCAATAAATTTGAGGCACCTTTTTCCAACATCTCTCTCTCTCACTCCCTCTATCTCTCTCCCCTCTACCCTTAATCCTAAACCCTTAACCCTTAAACCCTAAATCGTTAAACCCTCTACCCTCTATCTCTCTCCCACTCTCTCTCTCTCTAGTCTCTCCCTCCTACCCCCTCTCCCTCTCTCAAGTATCTCTCACTCACTCCTATGCCTCTCCTCTCTACCCTTAACCCTTAAACCCTCTACCCTTAACCCTCTACCCTCTACCCTTAACCCTTAAATCCTCTACCCTTAACCCTCTACCCTCTATCCCTCTCCCACTCCCTCTCTCTCTCAAGTCTCCCTCCTACCCCTCTCCCTCTCTCAAGTCTCTCTCCTCACTCCTACCCTCTAACCCTAAACCCTAAACCCTTAAACCCTCTACCCTCTACCCTTTACCCTTAACCCTCTACCCTCTATCTCTCTCCCACTCCCTCTCTCTCTATTTCTCTCTCTCTCAAGTATCTCCCTCCTAGCCCCTCTCCCTCTCTCAAGTCTCTCTCTCTCACTCACTCCTATGTCTCTACCCTTTACCCTTAACCCTCTACCCTCTACCCTTAACCCTTAAACCCTCTACCCTTAACCCTTAACCCTATATCTATCTCCCACTCCCTCTCTCTCTATCAAGACTCTCCCTCCTACCTCCTCTCCCTCTCTCAGGTATTTCTCACTCACTCACTCCTATCTCTCTCCCCTCTAGCCTTAACCCTCTATCCTCTACCTTCTATCTCTCTCACTCCCTCCCCCCTCCCCCCTCTCTCTCTTTATCTCTCTCTCTCCTACCCCCTCTACCTCTCTCAAGTCTCTCTCTCTCACACTCCCTCTACACTTAACCCTAAACCCTTAAACCCTCTACCCTCTCTCTCTCAAGTTTCTCCATCCTACCCCCTCTCCCTCTCTCAAGTATCTTTCTCTCACTCACTCCCTCTATCTCAATCCCCTCTACCCTTAAACCCTCTCTCTCTCTCTCTCCCCCACTCCCTCTATCAAGTCTCTCTCTCTCACTCACTCCTATCTCTCTCCCCTCTACCCTTTATTGGAAATTGAAGGTAATATTGTAGCTTAAAACTTATAAAACTATGATACTGTAGATCTAATTAAGTGTTCTTTCTCACAATTATTTGTGCATGATTAATATATTTAGATCAATTTTACCAATTGTAGAAGAATGAGACAGAAGATAGAAGTGACACAACATATATATGGAGAAACCATTTTCGTAAAAAACTCCACTAGAATCAATAGTGCTTGTATTATTTAACCTTAGAATAGTATTACAATAATACTGTATCAATCCTTGATTGATATGCTTCCTTTCCTTCAACAATCCTTCTTCACAACCTACAATAAACTCTCATAGAATTCTCATACACTTGCTGCAATAAATAGACAATTATGAGCATGTAAACTCACAAGAGTTGTACAAATACAAGAGCATAAAGCTCCTCACAAAAACTTATGCCTAGATTTGGCAAGTAGAGTTCCACAATGTAAACATAAGTCAAACCAAAGTCTTCCTCAATTTAGGCGCCCTAAATTGAACACTTAATTGAACTTTGGTCAAGATGATATCTTGGAAAATTCACCTCAAAGTTGGCGCCCAACAATGGGCCCACTTAATAGAGCCTTGTAAATATCTTCTCATGTAAAAGGTGTTAATTGAAAGATTCCAACTTGGGTGCCCAAGGTGGACCCAAGTCAATCTTAGTTAACTGAAACATATCTCTCCACCAATTCATGCAAACATTATGCATGATTGATCATCCCCACTTAACTGAAAGTATCCACCTGTTATCTGTCATGCAACTGAATTCATTAGTCATGCAACTCAAGTCAACTAACATGCAACTCAAAATAAATACATGCAACTCAAGTCAACTAGCATGCAACTCAAAATAACTACATGCAACTGAAGATAACTGAACCATAATTGAACTAAACTAAACTAAACTAAACTGGACTGAATTGATACTGAAGTGATAATGCCACTCCACTCTTCTAAATATCAATCCCTATTTTTTAGGAACAAGGCATGCATTACTAAAGTTTTATCAATCCTCCAAATAGTTAACAGAAGTAAGGGTGGGTTCCACCTTCCATGTGGGCACCCCATGTGCTCCTATCTTATAGGAGCTCAAAATGGATGTCCCCACATGTTCCTATTATTTAGGAATAATTACAAATTTCAATTTACATGTCCATTTCATTTGAATTTATTCTCTTTTAATCCTAGTGTTGTGGAACAGTTTCCAAGGACTTAGGAGATACATGAAATATGTTTAGGATTGCAATTAAATGGCATCCTATTCTTCAGTTAACTAAGATTGACTTGGGTCCACCTTGGGTTCCCAAGTTGACATCTTTTAGTTAACACCTTTTTCATGAGAAGATATTCACAAGGCTCTGTTAAGTGGGCCCATTCTTGGGCGCCAAATTTGAGGTGAAGTTTCCAAGATATATTCTTGACCAAATTTTAGTTAAGTTTTTAGTTTGGGGCACTTATATTGAGGAAGACTTTGATTTGACTTTTGTTTACATTGTGAAACTCTACTTGCCAAATCTAGGTATAGGTTTTTGTGAGGCGATTTATGCTCTTGTATTTGTACAATTCTTGTGAGTTTACATGCTCATAATTGTCTATTTATTGCAGCAAGTGTATGATATTCTGTGAGAGTTTATTGTAGGTTGTGAAGAAGGATTATTGAAGGAAAGGAAGCATATAAATCAAGGATTGATATAGTATTATTGTAATCTTGTTCTAAGGTTAAATAATACAAGCACTATTGATTCTAGTGGAGTTTTTTCCCGAAAGGGTTTCTCCACGTATATGTTGTGTCACTTCTATCTTCTATCTCATTCTTCTACAATCTTCTGTCTCTTTCTACAATTGGTAAAATTGATCTAAACAAATTAATCATACACAAATAATTGTGACAAATAACACTTAATTAGATCTACATTCGCATAGTTTTACAAGTTTTAAGCTACAATATTACCTTAAATTTCCAACATTTGCTATCAGAGCTAATGGTTGGGTAGGTTTTGGGACACCTTTCTCTTAAAAGTTTGAAGGTTTTTTGGTTGTAGTGGGAGATTTTACTATTGTGTTATTGTGTTATCATGTTGTCATTGAGAGCTTGGATTCACAAGTTTTGTGTGATCTTATGATAGTGATGTGGTGTTGGTTGTGTGCATCATGATGCCATGGGATTGCTCAGTATCACAGTTCAATGAGATCATTGGAAATGATGTGGATCCATTTTTGTTTATGATGGTTTAGTGGTTGTAGGTATCTTCTTGGCTTGGAGATTTTGGTTCTACTTGTTATGTTACTAGCATTGCGGTTGTGTGTGTAGACTGGTTGCTCTTCATGGAGAGGATGGTAGTCACGATGCCATGTGTGACTCAATATCATAGTTCAATGGTAGTTGTTGGTAGTGATGTGGATCACCATTTGATGGTGAATGATCTTCTACAGTGATTGTTGGTGTCATGGATGGACTCTGGGTTTCTACTTCTATGCAACGAGGGTTCATTTCATTTTTGTTTTCATTGACAAAGGATGGTTATATTCATGTGGGTTGGATATGTTGACATCTTTGGTTGCCATGCAGGACTTCTTTAGTCTATGGTTGAGGTGTCATGCTTTTTTTTTGATATGATGGTTATATTCATATTGATTAGTAATGTTGTTTCTTGGTTTAGAGTGTTTTGGTATTGTGTCATGGTTTACTCTTGATCACATGTTAGATTTTTGGCATGGTACTTATTCTCTTGAGACCAGGATGTTTATCTATGCAATGATCTGTACAAGACCAGATATAGCCCAAGCAGTGGGAGTTCTAAGTAGGTTTATGTCTAACCCTAGTAAAGAATATTGGACTTATGTTAAGAGGGAGTTTAGATATTTATGAGGTACTTTTGATTACTATTTGGTTTATCATGGTGCTAATGATATTGATATTATGCACAGATCATTGGACATACAGGGTTTTATTGATTCAGATTGGGAAGGAGACTTGGGCAGTCGGAGGTCGACAAGTGGATATGTGTTTACTTTGTTTGGAGTTACGGTTAGTTGTATGAGTAAGAGGCAGCCCATGGTTGCTTTTTCCACCACATAAGTAGAGTACATGGCTGCTACACATGCCTCTAAAGAGGTAGTTTGGTTACAGAGACTTGGGAAAGGTATTGGTTTTAATTGCAAGAAAATTAGACTTGAATGTGATAGTCAAAGTGCTCTTTGTTTAGCCAAAAATCCTATGTATCATGCTTGTAATAAGCATGTTGATATTCAGTATCACTTTGTGCAAGAAATGGTTGAGAGTGGGAAGGTATTGATTGAGAAAGTTGACACTTTGATCAATGTTGCAAATTATCTTACAAAACCAATTCCTACAAATAAGTTCTCTTGGTGTAGGAAGGCCATTAGCCTTGAGTCCTATACTTGATTATAATATTGATTCCTTGTTTAGAATAATTTCAATGTATAATGTCAAGTGGGAGAATTTTTGGAATAGGATTCCATTTAATTGTAATCCTAAACATATTTCATGTATCTCCTAAGTCCTTGGAAAGTGTTCCACAACACTAGGATTAGAAAGAGATTAAATTCAAATGAAATGAACATGTAAATTGACATTTGTAATTATTCCTAAATAATAGGAACATGTGGGGACATCCATTTTTAGCTCCTACAATATAGGAGCACATGGGGCACCCACATGGAAGGTGGAACCCACCTTGCTTCAGTTAACTATTTGGAGGATTGATAATACTTCAGCAATGCATGTCTTGTTCCTACAAAATATGGATTGATATTTACAAGAGTGGAGTGGCACTATCAGTTCAGTATTACTTCAGTTTAGTTTGGTTCAGTTTAGTTCAGTTTAGTTCAATTCAATTAGGGTTCAATTATCTTCAGTTGCATGTAGTTATTTTGAGTTGCATGCTAGTTGACTTGAGTTGCATGTAGTTATTTTGAGTTGCATGCTAGTTGACTTGAGTTGCATGTTAGTTGTCTTGAGTTACATGACTAATGAATTCAGTTGCATGATAGATAACAGGTGGATACTTTTAGTTAAGTGGGGATGATCAATCATGCATAATGTTTGCATGAATTGGTGGAGAGATATATTTCAGTTAACTAAGATTGACCCAAGTTGGGCACCCAAGTTGGCATCTTTTAGTTAACACCTTTTGCACAAGAAGATATTTACAAGGCTCTATTAAGTGGGCCCATTCTTGGGTGCCAACTTTGAGGTGAAGTTTCCAAGATATCTTCTTGACCAAATTTCAGTTAAGTGTTCAGTTTGGGGTGCCTAAATTGAGGAAGACTTTGGCTTGACTTATGTTTACATTGTGGAACTCTACTTGCCAAATCTAGGCGTAGGTTTTTGTGAGGAGCTTTATGCTCTTTTATTTGTACAACTCTTGTGAGTTTACATGCTCATAATATTCTATTTATTGTAGCAAGTATATGAGAGTTCTATGAGAGTTTATTTCAGGTTGTGAAGAAGGATTGTTGAAGGAAAAGAAGCATATCAATCAAGGATTGATACAGTATTATTTTAATCTTGTTCTAAGGTTAAATAAGACAAGCACCATTGATTTTGGTTGATTTTTTTCCCAAAATGGTTTCTCCACATATATGTTGTGTCACTTCTATATTTTGTCTCATTCTTCTACAATCTTCTGTCTATTTCTACAAATTGATAAAAAATGATCTAAACAAAATAATAATTTAAAAAGAATTGATCTAAGTAGATTAATCATTCACAAAAAATTATGACAAAGAATACTTAATTAGATCTACAGTCACATAGTTTTGCAAGTTTTAAGCTATAATTTTGCATTCATTTCCAGCACCCTTAAACCCTCTACCCTCTACCCTCTACCCTTAACCCTCTCTATCTATTTATCTATCTATCTATCTATCTATCTATCTATCTCTCAAGTCTCTTCATCCTAGCCCCTCTCCCTCTCTCAAGTCTTTCTCTCTCACTCACTCACTCTTATTTTTGTCCCCTCTACCCTTAACCCTCTACCCTTAAACCCTTAAACCCTCTACCCTCTATCTCTCTCAAGTCTCTCTCTCTCACTCACTCACTCACTCATATTTATGTCCCCTCTACCCTTAACCCTCTACCCTCTACCCTCTACCCTCTACCCTTTATCTCTCTCAAGTATCTCACTCACTCACTCACTCTTATTTATGTTCCCTCTACCCTTAACCCTCTACCCTGTATCTCTCTCCCACTCCCTCCCTCTCTCTCTCTCACAAGACTCTCCCTCCTACCCCCTCTATCTCTCAGGTCTCTCACTCACTCACTCACTCCTATCTCTCTACCCTCTACCCTCTACCCTCTACCCTTAACCCTTAACCCTCTACCCTAAACCCTCTATCCTCTACCCTTAAACCCTCTACCCTCAACCTAATACCCTCTACCCTAAACCCTAATCCCTCGACCCTCTACCCTCAACCCTCTACCCTCAACCTTAAACTCTCAAGCCTCTACCCTTAAACCCTCTACCCTCAACCTAATACCCTCTACCCTAAACCCTAATCCATCAACCCTATACCCTCAACCCTCTACCCTCAACCTTAAACTCTCAACCCTCTACCCTAAAACCCTCTACCCTCAACCCAATACCCTCTACCCTCTACTCTAATCCCTCAACCCTTTACCCTCTACCTTATACATTGGACCCTCAACCCTAATCCCTCAAACCTATACCCTAAAGCCTCTACCCTCAACCCTAAATGCTCAACCCTAAACCCTTAAACCTTCTACCCTCTACCCTCAACCCAATACCATCTACCCTCAACCCAATACCCTAAACCATCAACCCTATAGGTCCTCAACCCTATGCCCTTAATTATCAACCCTCTACCTTATAAATTGGATCCTCAACCCGCATCTATCTTTGTCCCTCCCTCCTATTCTCTCCTTCTCTCTATCTCACTTTTCCATCCATCTCTCCCTCCCTCCATCCCTCCCTCTATACCCTAATCCCTCAACCCTTAAACACTCAACCCTAAACCTTAAACCCTCAACCATTAAACCCTAAACCCTTAAACCCTCTACCCTCAACCCTAATCCCTCAACCCTTAAACCCTTAAACCCAAGTAAACTCTCTACCCTAATCCCTCAACCCTTAAACCCTAAACCCTAAACCCTAAACCCTCTACCCTCAACCCTTAAACCATAAACCCTCAACCCCTATACCCTCTACCCTATACATTGGACCCTCAACCCTAATCCATCAACCATATACCCTCAACCCTCTAACCTCAACTTTAAACTCACGACCCTCAACCCTAATCCATCAACCATATACCCTCAACCCTCTAACCTCAACTTTAAACTCACGACCCTCAACCCTTAAAGCCTAAACCCTTAAACCCTCTACCCTCTACCCTATACATTAAATCCTTAATCCCTCAACCCTCAACCCTCAACCCTCAACCCTCAACCCTCAACCCTCAACCCTCAACCCTAAACCCTCAACCCTCAACCCTTATACCCTCTATCCTATACATTGGACCCTCAATCCTAATCCTTCAACCATATACCCTCAAACCTATACCCTAAACCCTCTACCCTCAACCCTAAACCCTAAACCCTCTACCCTCAACCCTAAACCCTAAACCCTAAACCCTAAACCCTCAACCCTCAACCCTAAACCCTTAAACCTTCTACCCTCTACCCTCAACCCAATACTCTCTACCCTCAACCCTAATCCCTCAACCCAATACCCTAAACCATCAACCCTATAGTTCCTCAACCCTATACCCTCAATTATCAACCCTCTATACCCTATACATTGGATCCTCAACCCTAATATATCTTTGTCCCTCCCTCCTCTTCTCTCCTCTCTATCTCACTTCTCCCTCCATCTCTCCCTCCCTCCATCCATTCCTCTCTACCCTAATCCCTCAACCCTATACCCTTAACCTTTAAACCCTTAAACACTCAACCCTCAACCCTCAACCCTCAACCCTTAAACCCTAAACCCTTAAACCCTCTACCCTCAACCCTAATCCCTCAACCCTATACCCTCAACTCTTACACCCAATTAAACTCTCTACCCTAATCCCTCAACCCTCAACCCTTTATCCCTCAAACCTTAAAGCCTCAACCCTCAACCCTTAAACCCTAATCCCTCAACCCCTATACCCTATGCCCTATACATTAGACCCTCAACCCTAATCCATCAACCCTATACCCTCAACCCTCTACCCTCAACCCTCAACCCTTAAACCCTCTACCCTTCACCCTATACCCTCTACCCTCTACCCTATACATTAAACCCTCAATTCTCAACCCTCAATCCTTAATCCATCAACCCTCAACCCTTAAACCCTAAACCCTCAACCCCTATACCCTCTACCCTATACATTGGATCCTCAACCCTAATCCTTCAACCATATACCCTCAAACCTATACCCTCAACCCTCTACCCTCTACCCTCTACCCTCAACCATAAACCCTCAACCCTAAACCCTTAAACCTTCTACCCTCTACCCTCAACCCTAATCCCTTAACCCAATACCATCAACCATCAACCCGATAGGTCCTGAACCCTAATCTCTCAACCCCTATCCCTCTCTCTCTATCTATCCATCTCACCTCTCTCACCCTCCCTCTCTCCTACCCTCTCTAATTGTCTCTATCAACCCTCTCCCTCTTTTTGTGTACCTCTCATTGAATCAATCCCTACCACTCTCTCATTCCTATCTATCTCTTTGTTTCCCTCCCACTGCCTCTCCATCACTCCCTCTCTCCCTAACTCTTAGGTCTCTCCCTCCCACCCCTTGCTCTCTTAGGTCTCACCATCTTGCACCCTAACTAGGTAACTCTCTCTCTCTCTATCCCTCCCACCATACCTAGATAAGTCCCTCTCACTCTACTCCCTCTCTCTCTCCCTCTCTCTTAGGTCACTCCCTCCCACACCCTCTCCCTCTCTCAGGTCTCTCACTCTCACACTCCCTCTCTCACACTCCCTCTCTCTCACTCCCTCTATCTCCCACTCCCTCTCTCACACACTCCCTCTCACTACCTATCTCTCAAGTATCTCCCTCTTACCCCCCTCACACTCTCAAGTCTCTCCCTCTGGCACCATACCTACATAAATCTCTCTTTCTCTCCCTCTCTCCCTCTCCCACTCCCTCTCTCTCTCTCTCTCCCCCTCTATCCCTCCCACCCTACCTAACTAAGTCCCTCTCACTCCAACCCCTTCTCTCTCACTCCATCTCTCTTAGGTCTCTCCCTTCCACCCCCTCTCCCTCTTTCAAGACTCTCTCTCACTACCTCTCTACCTCTTTCTCTCTCTTAGGTCTCTCCCTCCAACCCCACACAGACAACTCTCTCTCTCTCTCTTAAAATTATCCCTCCCTCTAAAGACTTACATACATACAAGCATAATAAATATGTACATACAATATTACATACATACATACATACATGCATTAATACATACAGGAATACATACATACATACATACAGGCATATATACATACATACAAGCATGCATACATACATACATGACATACAAGCATACATACATTCAATAGAGTAGCATTTGACAAAAATCAAGACATAACACGAGCGTCTTATAACATGCTTGTGTTATGTCTTGCTAGACATGTCTTGCTAGACATGTCTTGCACAAACGCAAAAACCATGTCAAAACTAAGATATAATGTGAGTGCATTATAACGCGCTCGTGTTATATCTTGCTTTGGGAGTCCCCAAGCCTTGGGCTTGGTATTTGCCTTGGAATACCAACCCAATCGGGTTTGTGCTCACTGTCAGGATTGCACATGTTTCAACATCGAACAAATCAAAATCCTGGGTAATGTTAGGCTCTCTCTTAGCTATCTAACGATGTAATTTTTTTCACTTTTTGACAATGTTAAGCCTTTGATCTATAATTTATTTTGTTTGTGTGTCTCATTTTTGGCAAAACCAGTGTTTGGTGTTTTTTTTTTAATAAATTAAATGTTCATCAAATTTTCAAATAAATTACATTTTTAGAAACTAGACTCCATTGTACACATATTAAGAAAAAATTCAATTAGTTCCCAAAATTTGTAGGGATGGCATGACCAAAAGTCTATTTTTTAGGAAGTATCAACTTTGAAAATTAGTAAAAAATCAAATATTCATTAAAAAATTATCAGAAAAATCATGCATAAACTACATATTGTTAGCTAATTTCTCACCGAAGCGATTTTAAAATTACTAAAAAAAGTTCACTATGCAAGGTACCCACAAAAGTTGCTATATTATGTTTTATTGACAAAAACAGCACCAATTTTTGTGGGCCCCTCTTTTGAACCCCTTAATCTCAATCATTTTCAAAATAAATTAGTAGTTTAGAAAGTAGACTTAGAGCACTACGATCCTTGTTTTTGTTGCATCTCAAAATTTTGAGTGCAACTATCCTCAATTTCACATCCAAGGTCAGTATTTCCTGATTTTAAAAAAAGAATGGCCACTTAAGCCCCCTTTTTGGCCCCCCATATTTTTGCACTCACCCATATATTGGTTGGATATCACAAATAGTTCATTGAGGACACAACAGATTGTGAGGATTTCCTTTTTAAGGTCATGCTTCTATTACTGTCTAGATGATAGTTTTGTACCTAAACTTAAATATTTTTTGTCAGTCCAAAATACAAGTGATAATTATGTTGATTAGAAACATGTATTCCAAATTGAAGATCAATAGTTTTTAAAAATTGATAATGTTCTTGAGCTTGAGGCATTATAGTTTGAATTATAATATTTTTTCCTTCCTTTTTTTGAGTAGGGTTACAGTTAGATATAATTTTATTTTCCATATGAGTTGGAGGTGTAATTTTTTTTAAGCTTTATATTAGGAAATCAAAAAATATTATATCAATTCACTCATGTGTGATGGAGGCTTACTTTCTTCAATGGGTTTCTATATTTTTGGTGTTGACCTAGTTTTTAGAGCTTTTCCCTTACTATTGTGGACATGAATGATGAATTATGAAATAGTTCCAACACCTATTATTTACAATTGCCTTGCTATTGTAAGGTTAATGGTGAAGTATCCCTTCACTTCCTAAGTAGTGTTCATAGGTTGATGTATGCAAGAAAGAGTTATCATTGTTGCACTTGGGTAGTGGGAATAACTATGGCTTGAGGGAGACCAATTCCTTCAATAGACCTATCTTCGATAGAGGCAAGTGATTGCAATAGTTTACCCATGGACTTGTGCCATGTTCTTCATGTAGTGTCTGACCTATAATTATTTTGTAAGTTTTACTTGTAGCCATGTCTTCAAGTTCTTTGTGCTTTCATTCCATTAATTATAGGTTAGTGTCTTGTACATAATTTCTTGGTGTTGTCTTGTAATTTTTTTTTGTATTTATATTTTTTCTTATAAGTATTTTGTTTTGTTTCATTATGCAACCATGATCCCTATTTGATCATGATGAATCTTATTTAGCCTTGTCCCTTTTTGTGCCTCTTCTATGGTTTACTCCTAGAGATTTGGATTATCATTATGACAGCTAGTGGCATATGTCCCTAACCAGAGCCAATTTTTGTACCTAGATTTACAAGCCTCAATATTTTCATATTTCACCTGTGTCTTTCTCCTTTATGCTCTTAGGCCTCTTTTTCCAAAAACATATAGTTTATTTAATAAATCTTTGTACGGGCCTCTATTTTTTAATTTGTGCCTAAGTGTCATCCTTTGTCATCTCCCATATACCTATCCTGTGTTGGTAGTTGTAAAGGTCTAAAAAATTTTAAGTGTGGGGTGTTTCATATTAAATTTACAAGGGACTATGCATATGTTGGAGTCTTAGAGTTTCCCTTCCTAGTATTCCTTTCTACCCAACTTCCTTACCTTTGTCAAAGTTTCAAACTCTCTAACTTGCATGTGTTCCCTTTGCTCGAATACCTCTTCTATGGTATCCTTGATCTTTAACTTCTAACACTTTCCTATGTAATTTTTTTTGAATTTTTTGGTGCAAGAATGCTTCTAATATGGTACAAGGTATGAAGTATCCTTAAACCTTAATACCTAACACTTATTACTAAATTACATACTTAAGATCACTTGTTCAAACTTGCCCCAATTTACACACCTTAATGGATGAATTCCTTAGTGCCTCTAATCCTTGACTCCTTATAAATTCCTTCATTTTTCCTTAAAGTCAAAGATATAGAAATACTCTTATATGTTTTCGGTAAAAATAAAGTATGTCACACACCCAATCCTTGATACCTAATAGTGGTAATATTTATGAGGTATCCTCAACCCCCAACCCCAATGCATAAAACTCTAAAACTCTTTTGTTTTGAATTGTTCATTCCCACCTAGCTACCTACATGACCGATGTCACCATTAATGACTTGATAAGACCCTAGAAATACTCAATAAGAATCTCCCACCTAGAAAATAATAATTAATATTAAGGGCATGAATTCACATGTGCATTTACCAATGAAAAGATAAAGGTAACCCATAGAACCATTAATGTAGTGGTTGAAATTTTAGATCTTGATGGTTCTCATGCTGACTCTTGGTCATTTTTAATCCCTATATTTGAGTTGAATTCCCACATGGATTCAAGGCATGAAAAACCAAACACTATAAATATGAGTTTTTCATCATTCAATAGGTTAGTTATCGATCTACAATTGATTATACAACATCAAATACTACCAATCTAAGATACAAATCAAGAATTCATCTTGTGAAGAGTATGAAGGATTTGTAAGAGAAAATATTCATGTAATGGTACATCTCCATGGAATTTTGTAATGATTTAAGGAAATGTATAGTTGCAACTATGTATTTTCTCTCACCATATTTGTTGGTGTGATTGTAATAGGGGATAGATGATAGTTGACAACTTATAATGCATTATAAACACTTTGTAATAATATTTCCTTTCTTACATGTGGTTGTTGCAATTTTGAGATAGGTTACTAAGTATGCCCATTACATATGATATAATATTTGATTGTCATGTAAATGAAATCTAGTTTTGTTGATACTTTTCTTGATGGTATCTCATTCATCTTTGTTGTCCATTACTTTGTTGCCCAATGGAGTAGACACCAGTCCATATTCATGAAGGATAAAACATACATCATTAAACACTCGCCATCCTTGTTAGACGTAGGAGTACACTAGCGATAGATTAGAAAATACATGTTCATGATTCAATATTACAAGTGAGGGACTAATCATAAGCAAACTAGGATAGATAAATCATTAGAGAATCATGTCTCAACACCTTACCATTATATATGAAATATTAAATGAAATCATACTTGGGGATTATAATACTACTATCATCTATGGGTTCATGTTCAAGGTATTTAATTAGCTATATAAAAGGTTTTATGCAGCTAATTTTTCTAGACTTAGTGATAAATAATGAGGATCAAGTATACATTAGGTATAACTATTGATTATTATAGTCATGCTATATTTTAATGTAAGAGAGGGGGATCGACCATGTCAAGGCTCTAGGTCACAAAGAGCCAAGAGCGAAGGGCTACCCTAACTTACTTCACTCTAAAGGATAGGGATCGAGAATGAAGAGCACTAAATGGTACTTTTTTCACTCTTTTGACTCAGGCTTTAGGTTTAGGCTAGGCGAGATGGTTTTTAGGATCAATATTGTACCTCAAAAAACTCTTTGTCTAAGGAAAAAAGTGCAATTATGGGATGGCAGTGCGGCGCATTGGCATCTCTCTAGCACGTTGGCTTCCATACGGCCAGAAAACATAAGAAACAGTAAAGATACCAAAAAACCTGGCTAAACATCCTAGCTAGTTGACTTTATTGGAAATAACAAAATAATGAAGTGCATAAAGTAAATGTATAGATAATGAAGTAAGTAAATAAAAACTAAAGTGACAAATATTAACTCACAGAAATGTTGGTTCACTAGCTAGCTCCACACATACGTTCACCTACACACAAGCAAGAGGGAAAATTGTTGGGGTTGTATAGGGTCATGCCTCAGTCAGACCCCTTTTTTGGTGTTTCCACCTCCACGGATAGCCAAAAAGAAATGGATTCGAATATTTAATAAAGGAAAGAAAGTAAAGAACACTACAAACAATACTATGCTACTCAATCAAATCACAAAGGAGAGGAGTGAAGCGTTACCGCCTCCACCCAGAAGCTCACTAGAAATTGGAAAGATAATGCAAGGTATGGACTTGGAAAAGTCACCACAGTCATAGCAATGATGAAGGGAGGTCTCGCAAGACTCTAAGCCCACACTTATAAAGTTGCCTCACACTTGTGATGTGGAGCTGATGGAGTGTCAAAGCTTTTGTAATGCCCAAAACTGGAGTGCTAGAATGTTGTTTGAGAGTGAAGAAGGTTGAGAAATTGCTTAGATAATTCAAGAGAATTACTAGAGAAAGTAAACGAAGTGAGAATGAATGTTTTTGAAGGTGGGATGGGAAGAATCTGTCATTTTTGGGGTCAGTTGATCGAAGAGGGATGTTACAATTCGACCCCAATTGGGTGTAACGTCTTTATCGACTTCAAACACAAGAATCTATTAGGGATGGAAGTGTGTCACATGGACATCTATGCACCATGCTTTCGTCCTCAGTAAATATTTTCTCAACGACACAGGACAAATGCCAAGTGGATGGAAGGCAAGTAGGTGATTTGGAATTTTTCCTTCGGATTTGATTTTCTAAGGTGAGGGTATGTGAAAGGGGAATTTTCCTAAGGGGTTTAAATTCACTCCTATACATTTTTTCCCCACTTTAGTGAGCACGAGTATCGATGAGTGCTCGATAAAGTTGATCAAAGAGATAGAAGATATAGAAATGTATACCTGAATCGTCGAGGAAGTAGACCGTGATCTAGTGAACTCAAAATTATAGGAAAAGCAAAGGACCCCATAGTTCTATACAACTATGAAGTTGCACAAAAGTACATCGAAGGCCCTCTGACCAATGATGGATAAATCATGCAGGATGAAAGCGTCTTACAGGCCCGCATACCTACAAGAAGGCAACCCCCAAGTTCTCTCTCATGAATGAAGCCCAGTGAAGTAAGCATCTTGTAGGCTCACAAACCTACAAGAAGGCAACCCCCAAGTTCTCTCTCACAAGGGAAACCTAAATGAAGGGGACTCCACAGAGTTGAACTTAAAGCGGCTTTATAGATGCCCCTGTAAAGTGACATATTTATCTATAGATAAAACATGTTAGAAAAAAAGCAGCCATGTAGGCAATCAAGCAGACAATCATGTAGACCATCAACTAATTGGAAGGCTTTCAAAGGGGTCCCTTGAGAACCATTCAAAATAAAATGGGTCCACTCAATGGACACGTTGTTTGAAAGTGTAAGAGAGACATTTTTATCTCAAATCGATTCATCATCAAGGAATTCTTTCGAAAGATGTTCACTTCATCAAGAAATTTGAAAGGAAGAAAATGCCCCCTCGTGAGGGGAAGGTCGAGGCTTCTTCCATAGGAAAATTTTCTCCCTCCTTGGAGGAAAGTTCTCAAGTTCTTTCTTCATGAACCCATGATGAAGGAAACACGTTCTGCTAGGGGTCCAAGTTGAGGATGCGATTTTTGAAAAAAGGTTTGCAAATATTTTCAAGAATAGATTCGTTGGCAATGAATGTATTTTCTAAATATTGAAGTATCATGAAAGAGACATTGTCACACATACGAGGGAAAACTCAAGAAAAGAAGAGAGAAATATAAGAAAAGAGCGAAAGAGAATTGTAACATCACAAACAAGAGACACAAGGGGATCTAGTTTTGCATGGTCAAGTCTACTCGTGCTTATATAAATGATAGGTATTGTAGTGCAAGGTGAAAGATCATCAATCCCCACTAGATCAAGAGGAATGCACAAAAAAAAAAGTAAAAATAAAACTTGGGTCAACATGGAAGGGAAGCCTAAATGCCCCCAATGCTTTGTGTCATCCCCAATTTATCGAAAATCAAGGCACAAACATGGAAGAATGATGAAACAAATAGAAGAAGGTTCACGACACATAATCACTCATGTACCCAAGCACAAACAAGGGTGACAAGGGTCATCCAGGAGCACGTAATGCAAGCAAGGGGGAACACATCACAACACACACACCTAATCTAAATATAAAGAAGATTCCTCCCCATAACACTCATCGACCAAGAGGTCATCCACTTCCCAATCTAGATCATTGTAAGGGGAAGGCAGATGAGCCTGTAGTGGTGGAATATTAAGGGGAGGATATTTTTACCCTCTCGCAACAAGGGCTAAGGAAGAAGCCCCCGCAAGGTCTTCTCCGCTAGGATCTTGTGGAGCTATGGTCAACAATTTCATGAGGATTTTCGACAAGGTCAAGACTTCATCCAGAGATTTGAGCATAGGAGTACCATATCGTACCTTAACGAACGAAGAGGATGATGCCCAAGATTCGTCGCTTGGATCACCGAGTGATTTGGGAGTGGTGACAAACTTAGGAGAAGTTGAAACTTGTTTCATCACTAAAACAAAACAAGTTAACACAAGACCACCCTTTGGGGAAGGTGGACTCTTCTTATTACCTCCATTGCTAGAAGGGCCAATTTCCACCTGTTGCTTTGTTGGGGGATGTGAACTCCCAACAAATGAGTAAAGAGGCATGGAGGAGGAGGAGAAAACTGTGGCAAACACCACCGAAGTGTTTGGCATGTCCATGGGTTTGGGAATGGCAAGATTTCTAAAAGGGAAATCAACAGGGGTGACTCAATCAAAGGAGTGATGAACACCTACCCCTTTTTGGGGTTAGATGCACTCACACTCACAATAGGAGTCGGAAGCGATATTGAGCTAGATTGGATGGAAGCAAAGGGGAGGAGAGAGGACACAACAAGAGGCCCTAAAGCAGGGGTAGTCATTTCATCTTCCTTCTTCTACAAAGTAGCTTGCTATGCTACCAGAGCAACAGTAGCAGGCCTTGAAGCAAGGGCAGTCATCTCCTCTTCCTTCTTCTACAAAGCAGTTCGCTCAATCGCTAGATCCTTTTTCGAGTGCTTGTGCTCACACGTAAGGCAGTTTCTATGAATATTTGAGCTAGAGGTCAAGTGCTACAAAGGGACAAAAGGCTACTTCTCAACCATAGGAGTTTCCATCACAATCATTTCTGGTGGAGGGACAAAATCCTAAATGAGAGAAGGAGGTAGTGATTGAGAAACAACGAGGGGAATCGACTCTAGCACTTTGGTAGTGAGCCTCTTCCCATTTAGTGCTTTAGGGGAAAGATCAATGGGAGGCCATGAAGGCCAAGACATAGAGGATTCCCCTCAGGGACCTTTCCTTCTACCATATCAAAAGGGCCTAGGCTTTGTGGGCAGGATAGGAAGCTCAAACACTGGATGCTTGGGTTTTTCCAAGCAGGCACCATAAGATTCTCGCACAAGCATGAAACAAAATCTGATGGCACTGCAATAGGGCAAGAGGAAGTTTTAGGTTATACATTGAAAGAGGAGGAAGAGGAGCCTTGAGAGCACTTCTCTTCTTCTCTTCTATGTGCCTTGGTGACACCACTATCAACTTTTAATTAGGCCCTATGCGATATAGCATAAGGAGATGGAGGGTTCCCCACCTTAGGCATTAAGCATCCCTTGTACTTTTGATATGTCTTGTACAAGAGGTCCTTCCTAAGCAAAAGGGGACCAACAGATGTAGGCCAAAAGTTATCTAAGGAATAGCTATCATGCACAACTGATGGTTTATAACCAATGTTGTGAATCACATGCATTGAACCCCCATGAATATAATTCAGACATTTATGCACAACTGAGGGAACTGCGTTCATAGCTACTAGCTAGGGGATGCCCAACTTCACTCTGAAGAGTTTAGACCCTGGGATTATGTCAAATAGTAGGTTTATAGATTTAGGTACAACAAGGACTAACAAAATGATACTACAAAGGGGAGGTACAAAAATATCATTATGCATATGGATGGTGCTCAAAGGTATGTCATACCCATCTTTATGTAGGAAGTTAATTAACATAATCTCCTCAATTATGATATTCACCTAAAATGTCGAGTCAACAAGAACACCTGCTATAGTATTTTTATTGATTTGCATAGGGATATAAAGAGGAGATGGTTCTCTATTGAAACCCATTGGTAGGTCCTACAAGGTGAAGGTTATACTTGAACCACTACTCATAGATTGCACAAAGGAGATAGGAAAATGTAGGAAAGAGGCCATCATGCACACTAAATTATACTCTCACAAAGCCCCCCAAAGGTTCACACTTGGATAGTGACCCAACTAAGGCTTCATTACGCAACACCTAAGAAACCTTCCAACTACGCCTACTAGGGTTCATAGGTTGGGTTGTAAGGAAAAAGGCCTCACAACACTCAAACCTACAATGCTCCTAGGACACAAGGAAAGGAGCTTTCAGTATTACAAGATGAAACCAAAATGGTTCATGTCAGGTTCACCCAAAATGTAAGAGAGGGGGACCAACCATGTCAAGGCTCCAAGTCATAGAGAGCCAAGAGCGAAGGGCTTCCCTAACTTACCTCACTCTAAAGGACAAGGATCAAGAATGAAGAGCACTAAAAGTACTTTTGTCACTCTTTAGACCCAAGATTCAGGTTTAGGCTAGTCGAGCTAGTTTTTAGGATCAATGTTGTACCTCAAATAGCTCTTTGTCCAAGGATGAAAGCATGGTTCTGGGATGACAACACGGCATGTTGGCATCTCCCTAGAGTGCTAGCATCCATACGGCCAAAAAATGTAAGACAGAGTAAAGATACTAGAAAAACTGGCTAAACAGCCTAGCTAGTTGACTTTAACAAAAATGACAAAATAATGAAGTACAAAAAGTAAATGTGTAGATAATGAAACAAGTAAATAAAGACTAAAGTGGAAAATATTAACTCACAGAAATTCCAATTCGCCAGCTATCTCCACACGTACGTTCACCTGTACACAATCAAGACGGAAAATCATTGGGGTTGTATAGGGGCCTGCCTTAGTCAGACCCCCGTTTTGGTGTTTCCACCTCCATGGACAGACAAAAAGCAATAAAGTAGAATATTTGATAAAGGAAAGAAATCAAAGAACACTACAAACAATACTATGCTACTCAATCAAATCACAAAGGAGAGGAGTGAAGTGTTACCACCTCCACCCAAAAGCTCACTAGTCAATGGAAGGATAATGCAAGGTATGGACCTGGAAAAGTCAACACAGTCATAGCAGTGATAAAGTGAGGTCTCGCAATACTCCAAGCCCACACTTCTAAAGTTGCCTCACACTTGCAATGTGGAGTTGATGGAGTGTCAAAGTTGTCACAATTCCCAAAAGTGGAGTGCTAGAATGTTACTTGAAAGTGAAGAAGGTTGAGAAATTGCTTAGAGAGTTCAAGAGAATTGCTAGAGAGAGCAAATGAAGTGAGAATGAATGTTTTTGAAGGTGGGATGGGAAGAATCTATCATTTTTGGGGTCAGTTGATCGAAGAGGGATGTTATAATTTGACCCCAATCGGGTGTGTTAACACCTCTACCGACTTCATATGGAGGAATTTGTCAAGGACGACAGTGCACCACACAAGCATATGTGCGTCATGCTTTCGTCCCTGAAAAATATTCTCTCATCGACATAGGACGAATGCCAAATGGATGGAAGGTAGGTAGGTGATGTGGAATTTCTCTTTCGGATTTGATTTTCTAAGGTGATGGTATGTGAAAGGGGAATTTTCCTAAGGGGTGCAAATTCGCTCCTATACATTTAATTAATTTAAAACTATGTTAAGGATACCTCTAGGAATACCATCCCAGGTTTAGCTAAGTCGAAAGTGTAGGAGTGACTACCCACTCTCCTCAATTGGCCTTTAATCTTCTTTAATATGTTGATGAACCCTCTTTTACCTTCTTGATGACAAATCCCTAGCCTTAAAGGTAGGAAAATGTTATAGGATTATGGAGTAGTGGTTTTATAAACTATGCATTTACTTATCCTCTTATTCTCACCAACCAATATTTTTGTTATATCCAATTGGATATTCATAAATTTCTCCAATTTCCTCCACCCTCCCTAAGATATAACCTTTAAGTGCCATTATATCAAATATTTTGGGTGATGGGTGGTCATGTCCCCTTTTTATGTAATCTATGTTGTGGTCCAAAACATCAATTTCCCATCACCAACATTAGCCCTTATATAAATTTGTGTATGTTTTCTTCCCCTTCATTCCCCATGAATCTTCTTAAGATCCCTAAAACTTCTAATTTTAAAAGCATGACCAAATTTGTAGTTTAGTCATTTTTTTATAGTCACAAATTTTCCCTCCCTAGTATGAATTTCCTTGCAGGTCTACTTTCTTATATACTCCCATTGAGGTTTTAAAATTCCCCATTCATGCATACCTCACAATCAACCCTCACCTTCATTCCCTTCTTTTTTTAGGATATAAAACTTGTTCATCTCATCATATCTCTCCACCAAACCCCACTACTTCACAACCCCTTGTTGCAAAATCAAACTCCCTCTTACCAACATGTGTCTCCCTTCCCAACCCTTATCCCTGACTTATGGTATGAGTTGCAAGATATTCCTAACACCCAACTTTGACCACTCTTATTGTTTCTCACTATTCATCCCACTTACCACCTAACACATTAGTGTGTCATTATTCTTATTCTTGACATGTGGATCCAATAGAGGTGTCGTATTGCTACAAAAAATTATTAACTTTTTTTTTAAAAAAAAAGGGGTAAAAACTTTATTAAAAATCAAGAAAGAGCATTACAAAAATTCAAAGGGCCAATGCCCCAAGAGCCAACAAGAAACAACCAAACAAAGAAGGAACCCACATCAACCAAGGCCATCACCAATTTCATCTTTGATAAGGATCCTCTGCAAGTCATTACAAAGCTCAGGGGAAACTTGCTCCCACTCATCAACCTTTCAACCATATAAATGCTCAGAAACCCATTTGTCCAAACAGTCGGCTTCCCTATTCCACTCCCTCATAATATGGACGAAAGACACCAACTCCATCAAAGAGCTAATCTGCAGGACCTATTCAACCATCATAGCCAGCTACCAACTAACATCAAACACCTTTCGTTCATTGATCAAATTAACCAAAACCTGTGAATCAGATTCACAAATAACCTTGTGCCACCCCAAAGCATAAGCCCTTTCCAAAGCGTAGAGGATCGCCGAACCTTCCATAAGGTTGATAGTATGCATCCCTTCATGAGCAGAAAAGAAGAAAATCACCACGCCCAAAAAATACCTACGAACATAACCAATCCCAACAGGCCCAGGATTGCCTCTAGAGGAACCATCAATATTCATCTTCAAAATGCCAACCAGAAGGGGCAGCCATCTTCCCACCATTTGAACTTTCTTTTTCACCTTCCTTCCTCTCCTGACACAAGCAGATGCCAAAGACAATCCCTGAATCCCCGGTCTATCCACCAACTTAGCATCCCCTCTCTCCAAAGGGAACACCAATTCACACTTAGCCTCCACAATCTACCGAATCATACCCAAAATTCTTTGCCAAACTTGTTGTACTAACATCTTTTCACCATGTAAAATTTTACAATTTTGTTCCAACCATATCTGCCATAGTATTAAGGTAGGCCCAACATACCATGCATCCTGCAAGAAAGAAGTCGAAGCAGGAGGCCTACCCAAGCTACTCCAAAAATCCACCAAGGAGGATGCATGAACACAAGAGCTTTTCCAAACACCCCACCAAGAATGCCAAAGTTGTATAGCAATGGGACAATGGAAAAACAAGTGAGAAGAATCCTCCTCTTTGGCTTCACACAAAACACATATAGAAGGGCCCTGGAACCCCCTCTTCCTAATATTATCCCAAGTCAAGTATTTATTCCATGGCAAAGTCCAAATAAAGCAATTGCAATTCGGCCAAGAGAACTTGTTCCACACATTCTTCCACCAGTTGACCTCTGTTGCATCCAACCTCTGGGACAACAACCCCTGATATCCATAAGAGACAGTATAGACACCCTTAGGATTAGGAGACCAGGCCAAAACATCCACATCCTGGAGGGAACTACAACATCTACTAACAAGGATATTCTAAAGCTCAGCATACTCTTCCTCCATACCAACAGCAAACCACTCCTCAGGGTTCTTCCATCTCGCCACCTCCAACTAACCACGAGATGAAAAGGACTTAAAGTCACTCATCCTCAACCAACTAGCCTTAAGGAACCTCTGGCACAAAGTCAACAAATTAGGAAACTAAGAAACAATGGGAGGGAAACCATCCCAAGAATCGAACCAAAAATGCGCCTTTGTCCCTCTTTTGCAAATCCAAAATAAGCCATCCTTGATGAGCTCAACCCCTTTCTTAAGTGTACCCCAAATCGCCGAACCTTTCCACACAAGGGGATATCGAGGAATATCCATCCAAGGGATCCCAGGGAAATACTTATGAGATAAAATCTTGGCCCAGATCTGATCCTGTTCCACACACCACCGCCAATACAATTTAGCAGCCAACACCACCCCAAACACAAAAGATTGCCTTAATCCAAGACCACCAAACTGCTTCGAGCTACAAAAAACAGCTCATCTAACAAAACTCCATTTAGAGGATATCAAGCTACCAGCCCATAAAAACTATCTTTCTAAAGAGTCTAATTCCTTAACAAAACCCATGGGAACCACCTGAATCATGCAATGATAGATGGGGAGAGCCTGCACCACTAACTTGAGTAACTGAACATGACCAACAAAAGATAGCCACCTATGGGTCCAATGATTAACTTTTACATGAAATTTGTCCAGAATATTCTGCCAAGAACCCCTAGGCAGCCTTCCCACAGAAATAGGAATACCAAGGTAGCTCAAAGGGAGAGCCCCAATCTGAAATCCCAAGATATGAGCAATCCTCCTTTGAATGGGCTCTAGAGTATTGAAGAAGAATATGGAGGACTTATCCTCATTAATCAATTGGCTCGATGCAACAAGATAAAAATACAGCACCCTGTGCAAATTTAAAGCTTCCCTAATAGTAGCCAAACCCATTAAAGCAATGTCATCCACAAATTGTAAATGAGACTATGGAAGAAGACTCCCTCCCCACCTCCACCCCTGAATGAGACCCAACTCCACATTCCTTCTCATCAAGCGTCCTAGACCTTTAGCAAGGAGAATAAATAAATAAGGAGAGAGGGGGTCTCCTTGACACAAACACCTAGAGGCACCAAAAAGCTTAGAATGCTCACCATTGATAAGCATAGAGAAGGAGACTAAGGTAACACAACTCATAACCCATTGAATCCAATCTTCCCCAAAACCAAAAGCACCAAGCACCTTCCGAAGGAATGACCACCGAACTCTGTCATAAGCCTTAGCCATATCCAACTTAATGAGCATCGCCTTATCTTTGGAGATAGCCATAGAGTGAATGGTCTCGGTTGCAATAACCAACCCATCTAGAATTTTTCTACTCACCACAAAACCACTATGTTCCTCAGAGATTAGCACTTCAATCCACTTTTTTAACCTATTCGCAATCAATTTAGATATAATTTTATAAATCACATTGCAAAGAGAAATAGGGCAAAATTGAGTTAACCTATCAGCCCCATCACACTTGGGAATGAGAGAAAGGAAGGTAGAATTCAAAGCATGTAACATCTACTTATTCTTCTATTACTCTTGAACAAATGCCAATAAGTCCAATTTGATAATATCCCAGAATTCTTGAAAGAATTCAATCGGGAAGCCATCAAGGCCAAGAGTTTTCCCCTTCTTCATTTGGAACACAGTCCCCTCCAGCTCTTCCAATGAAATGTCACCCATAAGATGCTCCATCATCTCCCTAGAAACCAAAGGTGGAACACAAGAAAGAACTTGAGCTTCCTCAGGCGACCCCCCTGCGAGTCCTCCTTGAATAAAGAAGCAAAATACCGAACAGCTTCACTCGAGATTTATTGAAAAGAGGAAAGATGCTCCCCCCTGTCATTCAGTAGAACCAAAATGGAATTTCCCTATCTCCTGGCTTTCACCGAATTGAAAAAGAAATTTGTATTTGTATCACCTTCCTACAGCCACTCAATCTAAGCCTTTTGCTTCCAAAAAACGTCCTCCCATAGCTCACACTCCTCCAATGCCTTCAAAGTGTTGGCCTCCTCCCAAAGCAAATCTCCAGTCACCCCAACCTCCTTGATCACCCTCATAATACCAGCCAACTCAGCTTGAGCAGCATTCTTATCATGGAAAATGTTTCCAAAGCACCTACGATTCCAAAGTTTAAGTGGGTACTTCACAAATTGCAATAACTTAGCAAAAGTATACATTGTTGTACCATAAGTAGGTCTACCATACCTCCACCAATCAGCGACATGGAAATGCAGAGAGGGGTCACACAACCACATAAGCTAAAACTTGAAAGAGGGAGATCGGGGCTCATGAGTAGAAGTAATGGAAAGCTTAATAGGCTAATGATCTGAGCCCCACCAATCCAAATTTTTAGAGCTAGAGGACCATAGACCATTAATCCAGAAACAAGAAACCAGAAAATGATCCAAACGCTTTGCAATGCACCTCTCCCCAACCCTTTGATTGTTCCAAGTAAACTGACCATTGGTGGGCTTGATGTCAATGAGGTTTAAATCCAATATATTATCCTGAAGAAGAAGCACAGAAGCCTCCAACCTTTCAATACCACCCCGCTTCTCAGCTAGCTCAGAAATGGAATTAAAATCTCCAACCAAAATCCATGGAAAGTAAGGTGCCATGCTTCGGACAAACCTAATATGGGACCACAAAATTTGCTTACCCTGAATCTCTATAGGTGCATAGATATTAGAGAAGAGTACAGACTCTCCCGACTCAAAACAAGAGGCAATCATAGATAAAGAAGACTTAAAGGAAATCTACCAAATAGGGAAGACCTTATGAGGGTTCCATAGACAAGCCACTCCCCCAGCAAATCCATGAGCCCTAATGCATTGGCACTCGCCACTCCCCCATACCTTAGGAACCAACCCCATCATACACTCAACTGATAACTTAGTCTCCTGAAGGAAAAGAACATCAGGAGAATGAATTATAATCAAAGCTCGAACAACTTTTTGTCTAGGGCCACTATTCAAGCCCCTTACATTCCAAGATAAAACAATCATTTCAAGGGGCTTGAAAAATGAGAATCCAGAGTCTTTACTGACCCTGACTCCACCAAAGTCTCCCCTGTTAATTTAATCTTTTCCAAATTCTTCTTTCTACCAGGCTTGGAGGACTTCTCCCCCACCCCTTTTTTTGGATCCTTTTGAAGGAGACCCAAATGAGAAGGAGACTTTCTATTCTTAACCATTTCAGTACCTACTTTCACCACAAGAGGAGATCCATCCTCCACACCCTTCTTCCCTTCTACAGTAGGTACCAGCTCCAATCTAGCCACCATCTGAAGGTTAGTGTCCATTTGCAAAGTACCTACATCCTACATATCCTGAGTAGCTTCAGACAAAAGACCCTCCTTTCCTAAAACCAAAGCACTTTGATTCAGATTCACTAATCTCGAATTCACTTCCTGCTGATTGAGATCATCTAAAATCTAAAATCTATTAAAAGTGTCTTCATCTTTTCTCTCCATCAAGGTTCTCTTCTAACCCTCGTTCCTGTTATGAGCCTTGATAGGAACAAAACCATCCGCACCAACCACATCACCCGAAATGGGATCCTTCCCCTTGTCAACCCTAGGAGGGTTACGAGGGGGCTGAGAAGACTGGGGTTCTACAGGCCTAGCCCTTAGGCATCATCATAGCAAGTGTCCATATTCATGACAGAGACGATAGCTAAAAGGAAGAGTCTCATAATCCAATTGTTGCACCCAAGAATAAGGACCCGCACACATATCCACATAATCTAGTAATGGCTTACTTAAATCAATTTCGACACAAATATGAGCAAAATTATCACCTTTTTAACTTGAGTCTGTTGCACAGAACCAATCGACTTTCCAAGCATCGATGCCAACAGTTGCAGAACATCATCTTGCCAACATTCCACAGGGAAACGAGGGAGCCAAATCCACACCGAAACGTGAGTTGGAATCTGCTCAGTAGGATCAAAACCTGCATGCCAAGGTTTAATAAATAGCCCAATCTGGTTATGAAAATAGGGGCCTCCTTCAAAGACCCTAATGTGATCTGCCATGCAATTAAAAGCTACCATGAAACAATTATTTTCTAGCAACATGAGCTCCATCTCGCCCTTCGGCATCCAATCCATTGGGCCCATGACTCTACAAATTGGAGCGATACATGCATCCACATAAACTTGCACAATAAAGAGTGACCTAAATAATAATCAATGTCTTCCACAATCATCTCCAACAAGATAACCAGCTTCGATCTCTCTTTACAGTGTTCCAAACACCCATTGATCTTTGTTATGTGGGAACCACCAGATGGTCCCATTCTACCAACTCCTGCATCAAGAGAAAACAAATTATTGTCAAAAATATCCATAGCTTGGGAAGATGACTTGGCACCAACCGTAGAGCGAAAATACATTGTGGGTGAAACCCCAGATGATTCACCAAGAGTCATTAAAACTAAAGGGCTTGAGACGGGCACACAAACCAAATCTCCATGAAAAGGAGTGGGGAGAGTAACCCCACTCTCCAATCAGACCCCACACCTCCAAAGCCTGAGCACCCAGCACATACCCCTATCAGCCGCACCAAACTAGAGATGAGAGGGCGCTAGAGGCCACTCTTGTGCCACAGATTAAAGGCCCAAGCGGTGAATAAAATCCAAGCCCCCAGCCAGACACTGGCCACATGGACGCAACCCCACAGTAGGGACCTGAATGGATCAGAAAGGGCAAAAAAGGATAAAAGACAAACAAAGAGAATAAGGAAAGCCCCCACTCAGCACCCCAAAAACCAACAACATCTTGCCCTCCCAATGCATAGCCCATAGACATCCTAGAATGGGGTAGGGCATGATGCCATAGCTTGGCACATGAGCACCAGGTTCGCCATCTTGATAATAATGATCGTTCCCTTAAAAAAATATTGTACAAAAATTATTTACTTAAATGATGCGGCTTCACATGTATTTCCCATTGCAAATGAGTATACCAACCTAGTCACCATTGATGTTGTAGTTAGGGCTTGTTGCTATGTATCTTCATGTTAATAATATTGGGAGTTGTTGCAAATTTTAAGTATATTATTCCATACCTCCTGAATACCTCTCTATGCATGTGGATGTAGATTATTTGAAATGAAAATGGTTTGTATGGGTACCCCCATCTCTATACTTCTTTGGTACTAGATGATCTCCATGCCAATTTTAGTCAATGAACGATATTTTAGGTTGTAATCCTAAGAAGAAAAAATTCATTGAACAAGCCAACATAAAAAGGTAACTATGAATCATCATGAACACTCATTGTTCAAGTGTCCAAATATAAGGATGAAAAACCATAGATATGTGGAGGTTGAGGGATAAAAACCTTATGGATCTCATGTCAAATGATGAAATCCCTTCACTTGATGGAGTGATCTCATGCAGAGGTTGCAATCAAGATGTAATGGTGGCTAAAATTGGTGATATTGAGTTTGCATGACACTTACAATTGGCATAGATGTAATCAATTATATTTCAATTTTCTATAACTATTGTAGCAGAATATTATAATATTTTTCTCTATTTCATATAATAAATAACCTATAATTTGGGTTCTCTATGAGTACTGTATTCTTGGTTTGTTGTTGTGGTTGTGTAGCCATGGGTTCTTACATTACAACTACCAAATTTTAGTCTATTATTGCTATGGTAGTGATGTTTTGTAAAGTATTTAAAACCTATATAATATAAATATAGTTTTCATTTTATCTTCTATTGTGGGTCTACTATGTGATCTAGGTTATCCATGTAAATGCAAGAATTAAATATAATTTTGTTGGTTTACTATTATTTATGTGAATGTGTGAGAAAATTTTGGTTTTAAGAGATCTAGGTTGAATAGATTGCAATTTTTTATTTTAGGGGAATATAAAGAAATTGAAGCATATTTAGAAGTTTGTTAATGTTGTGGGTAAACATCGATACAAATTTAGGGTGTGTATGGGGCCAACTTAAATATTATTAAATATGTCAACTATTTATATTAAATATTTGGTTGTGAAATTAGAAGGTTTATAATAGTAATTGATTTAAATAATGTTTGTCGAATTTTCTAGTTAAATATTTGTATTCATATCAACTAGGGACATTATAGTGGTATCAAAGTTGGTTTCCCTACCAACGTGTGAATCTTGTGATTCTGAAACCTACTAACGTTTGGTGGAAAATATCTTCAAGAGTGAATGGTATGGAGAAAAAAGGTGATAGCGACCATAAGAAGAGAATAGTAGTTGAGTCGATTGATGTACCTCCCAAATCCACTCTCCTTAGTAGAGAAGAAAAATAATTTTTTGCTAGTTTTGATATATATATGACTCTCTCAATAGAGCCTAAGGAAAAAATCCATTTTCTAAACTTTGAGATATTAATGAAGTCATAAGTAGAAGAAATTTCAAAGTGGTTTGTAAGGTACTAGAATCCACCACAAGATTTGAAAGAAACTATCATTTTAAAATATTTAGAATTCTCTTTCTCTAAATACCTAAAGTTGATAAGAACAAGTGGTACAACCATAAAGGGGAACCAAAATAAAGGGATCAGGGATCTATAGAGAAACTAAAGTTGTAGAGTATGCAAAAACTATAGTTCTAGTTGAAACATTATAGAGTGAGGGAAAGTCAAAGGTGGTTAAGGAGGATATTAGTGAGTGTGGAAAAGATAAAATGTTCTTGCAGGAAGAAGAATAGTTAAAACTAAAGCCCCAAAAAACAAAAGAAATGCACTACAACATTAGAGGATTCATTGTAGAGAATCAAATTTTATTAAAAGGTACCTCCTACTCTTGAGAAGGATATGATGTCTCATGTTGCAAGGAAGGAATATGATACCAAAAATTATTTGATAAGAAATAAATTTCTTCTCATGTAAAGAATCTTGGGAACCAAGCCACAAATGTTGAAGCGAAGAATAGGTGAAACTAGAGGAAGAATTATAGAGAAGTTTCATACAGAGCCAAAATTAATGGTGAATATAGAGTACCCTATACCTAATGAGGAAGAGCAATAAGAGAAATTGGAGACATGTTCAACCAATTATAAAGGAGGAAAAGGAATACGTGAATCCCTTATATGAGGATATAACAAGTTCAGTCCAAGAAGTAGAAAGGGTAAGGTACACAACTCTGAATAAATACTATCTAAATCCTTTATATAAATATGAAATTATGATATTTGAGCATGATTTAGAGGATAAATTAAAGCTAGAAGGTTGTGAAAGGAGGAAAATCATAGAAGAATATCCCATGAAAATGGAAAGTATGAAATCTAACACAAAAAAGGATATGTTTTTAAATTTTGATTTTACGGACCAAAAAAGTATATATCTTAAGGAATTCAAGGAGAAAGAATCACTTTTTGAATGTAAAAGTGACAAATTTATTCTTTTTTTCCACACACATTAATTCTCTAACATTTTAAGAGTTGCAAGATACGTATGAGAAGTAAAGTGAGAAAAATATTTTGAGTTCTCATATTGAAGGTGTTGATTAAAAAAATAAGTATGAGTTTGATACCTTGTGTGGAGCCACTCTAATGTCTAATTAACTTGGTGTTACTGGGTATACACATGGCTCAAAGGACCTGAGAACCCTAAACTGAATAGTTCATCTTTCACAAGAGGGTTGCATTAAATTATTAACTAGGGAGTCATAAAAATTTATATAGTACTGGAAAAATATATGCATTCATAGATTCTAGACATCCTACATCAATGGAGTATAGGAAAATAAACATATGCAAATACAATAAAATTTGGAAATAAAAATATACTATTAATTCACAAAACATAGTAAAAGAATATAAACTATTACCTTATGCTACAAGTACCTAATGCTAAAGACTATAACTATTCATTGTTAAATTGTAGTGTCCTAACCTAGCTAATTTCTCTAGACTATGAAACAAAACATTAAGATACAGAATCCAACTCATGAATTACAACATATGTATTTAGAATCATATAACTGAAAACTACCAACTGAATTCATAATGCATTATCTACTTTGACAACTAAAACTAAAGTGGTTTAGTAGTACCTCAAGTGACACTTGCTTGAGTTGTTGCTTCCACAGGATTTTATCAAACACTCACTTACTAGGTAAATCATGATATCAAATCAATTCTCTTTATTGAGTCCTAACACTGAACTATTACACAAAATCTAATAGGAATTTGTTAAATATCTTTGTTCAAATACAACACATTCTATTCATAACAATGTTTCAACTTCTTAGTAATAATAGTAATTAGAGAACTAGATCTCCTCCTTGATAGAAGATCCTACTATATAGGGTTTGTTGGATGTTTTTGATGTGTTGTTGATATGTGGTTGTCATTGATGTCAACACTATTAGCATTTGATGTATTGAAGGTTCTATATGTCGAGGATATTCAAAAAATTATAATAAATATGTTGTAGGTTGTCTATGAAGTTGTGAAGTTTAGTGTGGTGGAAAATTCAGTATGTTTTTATTCAGAGGTTGTGCTTTAAAGGGTTTGTTGTTGAGCCTATCTAGTTTGTACTCTGAAATTTTTAGAGGTGCACATCAAGATTTGTGCAAGTTGTGTGTTTTTGTGTTCCTACAGTTATTTTGTTATTGTAGCTGATGTTTCTGGAAGAAGAGAACGTGATTCTAATAATTCTAGTTGTTAAGTATGCTCCTAAGATGTTCATTGATGTTTCTATATTATTCTCTATCCTTGTTGCATGTCCACGTTGATTGGTGTGATCATGATTGGAGATTTTTTCGTTGTGTGTTCGTGTTTTCATGTTCTTGGCTGACATGAAGGTTGTAGCGTGTTGCGGATCCTTGTGGATTAATGTTTAAATGTTTGGCATGTTCAAGGAAGTTTATTTCAGACCTCATTATGTTGTGACCGCTACGGTTAGTGCGTATTGAGATTTGTTCATAAATTGGGCCAACAGTTTGTAATTTATTTTGTTATCTTTGGCCGACAGAGTTGTTGATGTAATTCCATGAAGTGGATATATAAGAGCGATTGTTTCTTCATTTTGAAGTGTGAAAAGTGTACGAGATGTGAGTATGAAGTGCGTACTGTGTGAATAAAGATCATATCATTCGATTGCAAAGAAGAGTGTGAAGAAGATTGAGTGAAGTATGAAGAAGGGTTTCTATGCTTAACCGAAACTGTGATCAGGCTTTTGAAGAAGCTAATTTATCAATTCATATTCTTTAGATGGTTTTAATCTGAATGTTTTTGTAAGGCAGCGAGCCTTCCCATTTGAGCAATGAGCTCTAGGCAGTGTGCTTGAATGCATGTGCATTCCTTATTCATTTTTCATTATACTTCTAACAAGGTATAATCTTGTGGATTAACCTCCACCATGGTTTTTCCCCTAATAGGGTTTCCACATATAAAATCTTGATGTTCTTGTGTTTTTCATGTGCTTTTGATTCATGCTTTCACTGTTAATTATCATATCTGAGATTAAAGTTTAATAAGGCTGAATAAAGTTTAAATTTTGTGGCAATTGATTCACCCCCCTCTCAGTTGTCTATTCTTGTTTTGCCAACAATTGGTATTAGAGCAGGTTCCTTTGAAGAATCTTAACAACTTGAGGTGATCTGAGATGGCATCATACAAGAAGGATAGTCCTATATTCGATGAAACAAACTACTCTCTATGGAAAGTCAAAATGGAGTGTCATTTAAAGTGCATTAGTGATCCCTTCTGGAAGATTACAAAGAACAGATATAATATACCTCAGAATGGTCCCTCTACTCCTGATGAAATCAAAGAAGCTGAAACAAATACCAGGGCTATAGAAGCATTATTGAGTGCTTTGACAGATTTAGAGATGACAAATGTGATAGGTCTGAAGAGAGCATATGAGATCTGGAAGAAGCTGGAGACATTGTATGAAGGAGATGCACAAGTCAAAGTTGCTAAGCTATAGAGTCTGAAAGGTAAGTGGGAAAATTTGAAAATAAGTGAAGATGAAAACATAATTTCTTTCATGCAAAAGGTGAATGAACTAGTGATGGGTATTAGATGTGCTGGAGGAATTTTGGATGAAGAAGAGATTATGGCTAAAGTGCTCAAATCATTGCCTACTTCTTACAAAATGAAAGCTCATGCTATTGAAGAACTCAAGACTATAACAAATGTGACAAGAGACATGCTAATTAGTAAACTTGCTGCCTTTGAATTGAGTGAATTTGGTGAATCTACTCCTAAAATAGAATCTGCATTCAAAGCTACTGTATCCGAAAGAAACCAACAGAGATATGATCTGAGAGAAAGTTCAAGAAAGACATTCAAGTATGAATATGAGATGAAATAGATTGAATATGAAGGAAGAGAGTTAGAAGAGCTGGAAGCATTGATTGTGAAAAGAGAAGCCATAGGACAAGGTAAGTACAAAGGAAAGTTGCCCATTAAATGTTTCTCTTGCAGTAAGATAGGTCATTTTGCATCAAGGTGTCCTAAAAGAGTTCTTAGGTTCAAACTTGATAAGCCTAAATTTCAAAAGAAAAGCTATTATGTTGAAGAAGGTGTTACTAATGATGAATCTAATAAAGAAAATGGAAATGAATATGGATGGGTATTCATTGCTATCAAGGAAAATGGTACGGTGTCCACTAAATCTGCTAGTGATAAGAATATTGAGAAAGCTCTTGCAGCCAAAATTAAGGAAAAGGATGAATGGGTGATTGATAGCAGATGCTCACATCATATGACTGGTGACAAAAGAAAGTTCTTAAGCTTGGAGAAATATGACGGTGGTGTTGTAAGATTTGGAGATAACAATGCCAGTGTGATTTGTGGCAGAGGCACTATTTCTCTTGGTGGTAAATATAATACTGATGATGTCCTTTATGTTGAAGGATTGAAGCATAACTTGTTGAGTGTTGGATAGATGGTAGACAAGGGATACAATGTTCAGTTCAAAGATGGTAAGTGCAAGATATTGAGAAGTGTTGGAAATATAATTGCTTCAGGTACAAAGACAAAAGGTAATATTTTTCACTTGAATACTGCTAGTGAAAGTTGCTTAATTTCTCAAGTTGATGTAAGCTATTTGTGGCATAGGAGGTTGTGTCATGTGAATTTTGATAATATTGTCAGAGTAAGCTCCACTCAAGCAGTTAGAGATCTTCCTAAGTTAGTGAAGCCTACTAACACCATATGCAAGAAATGACATATGGGAAAGCAGACAAGAATTTCTTTTGGGAGCAAACAACATCATTCTAATGGAGTACTGGAGATGGTGCATACTGATCTATGTGGTCCCTCCAGAATCAAAAGTCTACAAGGAGAAAGGCACTTTATGTTGCTTATTGATGATTGCTCTAGGATGATATGGATTGCTTTCTTGAGAGAAAAACATGAAGCATTAGAAGAGTTCAAAATTTTCAAATCTATGGCCAAGAATGAGACAGGATTGAAGATTAAATGCTTAAGGTCAGACAAAGGTGGTGGATTCACTTCCCGAGAGTTCAATTCACTATGTGAAGAGCATGGAATCAAAAGATAGTTATCTATTCCTCGAACCCCTTAATAGAACAGAGTTGTTGAGAGAAAGAAAAAAACAATTCTAGATGCTTCTAGAACTATGATGTTGGAAGGTAATGTTGCTCATATATATTGGAGAGAAGCTGTAAGTACTGTTGTATACACTATCAATCGGGTAAATGTCAATGGTAATTCTGGTAAGACTCCTTTTGAGTTGTGGTTTGGTTATAAGCCTACTGTTAAATATTTCAAAATCTTTGGTAGTAGATGTTATATCAAGAGGGATGAAGATATTAGCAAGTTTTATGCTAGGAGTGATGAAGGAATCTTTTTGGGTTACTCTACTAAGAGCAACGCCTACCGGTGCTTTAATAGAAGATTGAAGAAAATGGTTGAAAGTGCAAATGTCAAAGTTGATGAAGACACTGCTAGATCATCTAGATACTATGGATATGACTCGGATGACCAACATGATGGTACTGATAATAGAAAGAATGTGCAAACACAAAATCAAGTTCAAATTGTTCCGGTGAATCAAGAGAATCAAGAAGGAGAAGCTAGTGGAAGTGCAAGAGAAATAACAAAAGAACCAGAAGTTTGAGAGAATCCTAAAGTTTTGAGGTATGTAAAGCTAAATCATTTTGAAAGTTAGATTATAGGAAATAAGAATAAAGGTGTGCAGACTAGAAGAAGAATTGCAGAAGAGTATTGTCTGATTTCCAAGACTGAGCCCAATAATGTCAATGAAGCATGTAAAGATGAATATTGGATGGAAGCAATGAAGGAAGAACTGATGCAGATAGAGAAAAATGATACATGGATTCTTATTCCCAAACCTCAGGATAAAAATGTGATTGGAACCAAATGGGTCTTTCAGAATAAGCTAAATGAACAAGGTGAAGTGGTCAGAAATAAAGCAAGACTGGTATGTAAAGGATACTCACATATATGGAAGGTATTGATTTTGAAGAAACCTTTGCCTTTGTTGCTAGAATTGAAGCTGTAAGATTATTTCTTGCTTATGCTGCTTTTAAGAACTACAAAGTCTATCAAATGGATGTAAAGTTAGCATTTCTGAATGGTGAGCTAGAAGAAGTATATGTTGAGCAACCAGATGGATTTCAACTGATTGATAAAGAAGATATGGTTTTCTGAATAAAGAAAGCACTGTATGGACTCAAACAAGCCCCTAGAGCTTGGTATGCTAGATTGGATAAATACTTGTCAAAGCTTGGATTCAGTAAAGGTATTGTTGATAGTAATATGTATTTCAAGATGGATCAAGATAAAGAGCTAATTATTGAAGTCTTTGTTGATGACATCATTTTTGAAGATAATGATGACTTATGTATGAACTTTGCTGATGAAATGAAAAGTGAATTTGAAATTTCTATGATTAGAGAGCTGAAATTATTTTTAGGATTGTAAATTACTCAGATAGATGATGGAATTTTTATATCTCAATCCAAATATGTAAGAGAGTTATTGAAAAAGTTTGGCATGGAAGATTCAAAGCCAGTTGGTACACCCATGGTAACCAAATGCAAGTTAATACATAATGATGATTCTCCTAAAGCAAACCAAACAAGATACAGGTCAATGATTGGTGGATTACTCTATTTGACTCAAACCAGACCAGACATCATGAATGTTGTATGCATGGTTGCTAGATATCAAGTTGATCTAAAGGAATCTCATGTGATTGTTGTGAAGATAATTTTTAGATACCTGAAAGGGACAGTTGACTTTGGTCTTTGGTATCCTAAAGATGATGATCTTACTTTGAGCACCTTTACTAATGCAGATTGGGTAAGAGATGTGGATGACAGGAAAAGTACCAATGGTGGTGCATTCTTCTTAGGGAAGAAGTTGTATCTTGGTTAAGTAAAAAGCATAATTCTATTTCCTTATCTACTACTAAGGCAAAATATATTGTTGTTGCAAACAATTGCACTCAAGTACTATGGATGAAGTAGATGCTGAGAGATATCATAATTGAGTATGATGAGCCTATTGCTATATTTTGTGACAAATCAAGTGTAATAAACATTTCTAAGAATTTGGTGTTGCATTCAAAGACAAAACATATATCTATCAAATATCACTTTTTGAGAGACAAAGTGAGTGATAAAGAAGTCAAATTGGAGTATGTGCCTACTAAGGAACAGATTGTAGACATCTTTACTAAGCCATTGCCTAAGGATAATTTTGAGTATCTCAAAGGCAAGTTGGGGGTGATTTTCCCTCCTAATCTGAACTAATATGCAAGTATTTGCATCAATTCGTGCATTCATAGTCATATCTTGTTTCAGACTGATGTTGTGGTGGTTGCTACTCAGGGGGAGTAGTCAAATGATTCAGATATGTGGTTCAGAGTGTGTGTACCTTTTCCATGAATGTCAAATGGGGAGAAGAACAATGTGAAAAACCTTGGCTTGAGGAAGAAGAGCAAAAAACCTTGGGAGAAAAGAGTAGAACAAAAAGGGAGAAGAGTAATGCAAGGAAGAGAAGAACAGTATGTTAGTTGTGTTGATGATATTTTTCACATCATGTGTTTCCATCAATGCCAAAGGGGGAGATTGTTGGATTTTGTGGATGTGTTGTTGATATGTGGTTGTCATTGATGTCAACATTATTAGCATTTGATGTATTGAAGGTTGTATATGTCAAGGATATTGAGAAAACTATAATAAATATGTTGTAGGTTGTCTGTGAAGATGTGAAGTTCAGTGTGGTGGAAAATTCAATATGTTTCTATTCAGAGGTTGCACTTTAAAGGGTTTATTATTGAGCCTATCTAGTTTGTACTCCATAAGTTTTAGAGGTGTGCATCAAGATTTGTGCAAGTTGTGTGTTTCTCTGTTCCTACAATTATTTTGTTACTGTAGTTTATGTTTCTGATAATTCTGGTTGTTTCATATGCTCCTGAGATTTTTGTTGATGTTTCCAGATCGTGCTCTATCCTTGTTGCACGTCTGCATTGATTAGTGTGATTGTGATCGAATATTTTTCCATTGTGTGTTCGGGTTTTCATGTTCTTGGTCGACATTATGGTTGTAGCATGTTATGGATCCTTATGGATTAATCTTTAAATGTTTGGCACATTCGAGGAAGTTTATTTAGGACTTCATTATGTTGTGACTGACTACGGTTGGTGCAAATTAAGATTTGTTCATGAATTGGGCTGATAGTTTGTAATTTATTCTTTTATCTTTGGTCGACAGAGTTGTTGATGTAATTCTATGAAGTGGATATATAAGAGTAATTTTTTCTTCATTTTGAAGTGTGTGAAGTGTGTGAGATGTGAGTATGAAGTGTGTAATGTGCGAATAAAGATCAGATCATTCGATTGTAGAGTAGAGTGTGAAGAAGATTGAGTGAAGTATGAAGAATGGTTTTTGTGCTTAACTGGAACTGTGATCAGGATTTTCAAGAAGCTAATTTATCAGTTCATATTCTTCAAATGGTTTTAATCTAAATGTTTTTGTAAGGCAGTGAGCCTTCCCATTTGAGCAGTGAGCTCTAGGCAGTGTGCCTAAATGCATGTGCATTCCTTATTCATTTTTCATTATACTTTTAACAGGGTATAATCTTGTGGATTAACCTCCACCATGGTTTTTCCCCTAATAGGGTTTCCACGTATAAAATCTTTGTGTTCTTGTATTTTTTATTCATGCTTTCACTGTTAATTATCATATCTAAGATTAAAGGTTAATAAGGTTGAATAAATTTTAAATTCTATGACAACTGATTCACCCCCCCTCTCAGTTGTCTATTCTTGTTTTGCCAATAGGGTCTACGAGGAGTTTCATTATTCTTGGACTAAAAATAGACTTATAAAACAAATGTCAACTCTTCCTCAAAAATAGGAGGACTGAGTTTTGAAATAGAAAATAATAACTATCTCAAATAGGATTAGCAAAACCAAATACAGACCCTATGGCCAACATCTTAATTGCTCATAACAAAAACATGTTCATAGAATAGTTTTGTTATAATTCAATCCCTTTGTAATTAGACTCTTTCTTTTCCTCATTATCTCATTGGTAGGTAATAATGATTTTAGGTGACTCTCAGACTATGTAGTAAATGATCACCTTTGTTTCCTTGTGAAAGTATCGTGCCCCAATTGGTTGAATTCTTCTCTGCAATAATTTGCAATCCTTTTGCTACAGGCTGAAAAACCTATTGTTGTGGATTGAAAATTCTTCTTACTACAAATGTTAGACTTATTCCCAATGCATTCTTATCATTAACAATCACAACTTAAACATAAAATCTTAATAAACTTCATAGACATTCATGAATTCATATATGCACATATCAACATAACATGATTCCATTTCCACATGATTATGACTACTTAAAAGTATATAAAAGGTATAAAAGGTTTCGGTAATGTCTTGAAACTTAGCAGAAAGAGATGATGAAAAGTATGAAATAGTAAAAGGAAACTAGCTAATTATAGAGCCCATCATTCCCCCCAACTAAAACTATTGCTTTTCCTCAAGCAACTTTAAGGTTGAAGGTTATACTGCAAGGCCATCTCTCTAAAGTCCACAATATAGCCCACTCCTTTACCCTCCTTCAAATAAAAACCTTGTTGATTTGCGATCTTTGCTAGTTTTTTATTCTATGTTACTGCACCTTTCTCTCATTTCCTCCCCATCTAGTGTGGTATGAGGAACAAGAGGATAGGAGGATGAAAGGTAAGAGGGAGAGAAGCAATTCTATTCTTAAGGGTACTTACAATATATTTGTGTGAACTATTAATTACTATTGGATAGTTATAAACAAAATGAGGCTCCTTCATCTTAAGTTTTTGTGTGAGTCCATTCCATCTACCCTGGGTAAATTTAAATTCCTCTATGATTTTTCCTACTACTAGTCCCTTCATTCTCTTATAATCCTTTTTTCTATAATCCAAAATCTTTGTTGCAACTCCCTTGTGCTCTATAAGGGCCAACCATTGGTCTACTATTGTATTTGGGTCTATTTCTTCTTCTCTTAATTGTAGAGGGAGTGATCTCTCTCTCTCTCCTAATATTCTTGCAATAGTTTCCCCCTTTGATGTTTATTTCTAATGTAGGAAGCTAGAGCCCTTATCTAAATATCTCCCATAAATATAAGTGGGTTCCATGTAGTATCATATGAAGAAAAAAGTTGTGCAAATAGAATTTACACAGTTGATCTTACATTTCTAGTGTAGACCATTGGAAAGTTTCTAAAAATGAATATTTTGAATTCATGGCAACAGGGAGATTACTAATTATTTGAATGAACTGAAAACATAGAAATTTTCTTGCAAAAATAGATTATATACCTTGGCAACAAGTCTGCACCTCATCAATTGAACCATCTTATCTGCCAGTTCATCATTTTTCATTTTCAAACTTTTTATCTCTATTTCTTGCTTCTCAATTGCTCTATCATGTGTGGATATCAATTATTTTTTCTCTTTTTCCCAATCCTTTGTTTTCTTTAACATCTCAATGCCAAGTGGCACAACATTGGGAATAGTGGGGGTTCTTATGTATCCAATTAAGCTCTTTGGGTCCTAATATTTTTCACTCTTTTAAATTATGGCAAGTTGTGCCAAAAATTCTTACTTCGGTCCCTGCCTAAATCTTTGGAGTTGTTCTTCCAATTCCTTAATATTTGAATCCTTTTCACTATCCCTTTGTTGGTATTCTTTCAGTTGGTCCTTTAAATATTTTATCCTATGCAAGGATTTTTGCAATTCCTTGCTGGTGTTTCTTCCTTCCAAAAAGTTATTTTTTTATCTACAAAAAATGCTCTTCCCCTACCTCCTCTGAATGCATAAACCCTTCTTCAAAAACATAGCCTTTTAGAGGTATGTTTTTCTTTCTATCTATAAAGATATATTCTAAATCCAAGTCAAAAGTACTGTTCATATACAGGGGTTGAACAATGGGTGTTCTTTTATCACTATTAGAAATAATTTCCTCATAATCTATATCAATATTAATCATAACAACATCTTCTTGTGGCTTTTTAGCTTTCCCTTTCATTGGCCCTTTACTTTTCAAGCAATGTGATCACCTTCTTGATTGTGTGGCCATTTTATGCTTCTTCAAAGATTCAGAAGTAGAGGCCTCACTTTTACTTTTCTTTGGCTTCGGTGGGCTTTTAGTAGAAGATGGGATTTCTACATCTTCGGTTATGGGCTACACAGCAAAAGTTGTAGGTTGAGTTTCCTGCAGTCCCTGCTCTTTAAGCCTTTTTGTGTTGTGGGTAGGTGTTGTAGCAGGGGAACTAGAGGGTATTTCCCCCTTTATTTCGGTCATAGGATGTTTGTCTACTTCATTTTCCTGACCCTTTTCTTCTAAATTTTATACTAGAATAATGTTGTTTATATTGTTATTATTTAGAAAATCTTCCCAAGATACATTGAGAAACTGAACCTGAGGACTTCTTTTAACAAGAAAAGTAACTAAATATAAATGAGACAAAGCCAACTGATCCCTTTTCCTCTTATATTATGATGACATCCTTTTTAACAAATTATACATAAAATTTGGAACATTTACCAAAATCTAATGGCATAAATGACAAAGCAGCTTAAAATACACTGTATATAATAATGATTATCTTCTATCACAAGTTAAATATCTAACAATGTGTGCAACTATAGATGCCAAAATCCAAGGTAAAGATAATCATTTTGTACCTTATGAGGAGGAATCTAAATTCTCTCTAGGCAAGGAGAATTCATTTCTATCTGTGATCGTGTATGCCCTGACTGGGAATTCTTCTCCAACCCTCAAAAGACCTAACACCTATGTTATGGTCACCTCTGATGTATATGCCCTTAATCCCATCACAATTGCCTCATCATTTTTGCAAGGTGTTTGAAATTTTTTGGGTCATGATTTCATTATATTTTGTGAGTCTAAGGAAATAGTCTAGCCCGCCTGCCTACTAGAAGATAGGTAAACATTACCTATCTTCTAGCAGAAAATTATGAGTTGAAGGCTCTGTCCTCACTATATCACCTCTCATTATAATGTCACCAATTATATTTTTTCCTTTCTCTATGTATTCACCCAATTCTATTGTTTCCTTTCTATGCTTTGTGCTTGATCACTCAATTCTGCTTTGGATACTTTTTCATTGCTTTGAGCTATCATTTTCTTGATAATGGCAAAAAATTAAAAGGCAAAAAATTAAAAATAACTAAGGCCTTTTGGATACCCCTCCCCCCAAATAAGGATGCTAATGGTCCTTAATTAGCAAGTACATAAAAGGGCATGGGTAATAAATATTAAGTAATGGAATTTGAAACATGAAGTTTAAATGTGTGTATGAAGTATAGATAATTGCAAAATTAGCAAGTGTGAATGTTAATTATGAGAGTTAATGCGAGAAGTACTTTTTGACATGCTTTGAAGTGAAGGATGGCATGTGTGAAATTTTTTGAATGCCACCATGCAGCATGGGAAAATATTTGAAATGATTTGAGGTGATGGCTAAGGACTATGGGTGGTCATGGGAAAATAACTTCAATTTGAATGGTTGAATTTATTACATGGTACTGATGATGTGAAAATTGAATGGTGATTGGTATGTGTTGTGGTATGAATAATTTTCATGAAATAAAAATGAATGATGGTTGCTACAGGCGCGAGTGATATGATGGTTATGCAAGTGCAACAGGTTGTTAAAGAAATAGGTCCCTTCTAAATATTGTTCCTTGGGGCATGATGCTACAGGTCCCATGAGATCTACTACAAGTCAAAAAAATGAAGACTTCTGAGCGTCACATGTGCATGTGTGTGCATGTGATAAGTGTTGTAGAATTATACCTAGGTAAGAGAAGTAGGTGAGCTGAGCAGCTCATCTTTTTATTCCTCCAATGAAGTACTAGTAACTGTTGATGAATTATGTATTTTTGGTCCCAATTGATGGTGTAGCGTTCATAGAAAATCATCCTTTTATAGTGGCCTTTTATAAAGCTTCAATTAATGGCCATCGACTAAAATTGATAACCTTACTGCATCAATTGTTATGAGCTAAATTGCTCCATTTGGAAAGTTAGTTTGAATTTTATATGGCCCAACCCATCTTGTTTGCAGTTTTTCCTTATAATCCTTATACCTAGAATCATAGAGTAAGGCCCACTCACCTGCATTAAACTACTTTATCTTGATAAACTGATCATGCCACCTCATTCTTTGTTTCTGCACAATCTCACTGTGGTGAATGACTTCTATGTGTATCTCATCTAAAGCATTAAGATTGTGTAACCTCTCCTTATATGCTTTAGATAAACATGCCCAATTTTACTATTATTCTCAGAGTTTTTTATTCAAATTCTATTGGAAATACTACCTTTTTTCTAAATACCAATTCATATGGTGTGAATTCTATTGTTATTTTCTAGGTTGTTTTGTAATCCTAAAATTCTTTAAATAGGTAACTTGACTTCCCAATTCTTCCTATGGATTTGCATTGTTTTTATAAGAATTTTTTCTAATTCTCTGTTAGTGACCTCCACTTGACAATTAGCCTAAGGGTGATAAGGTGTAGATTTCCTATTTCTGATCTCATTTTCCTACACTAACTTGGTGATCAGATCTAAGGTAAATTGTGGCCCTTAGTCTATCACTATTTCCCTAGGAACACCATATCTTGTAAAGATATCTTCATAAAGAAACTTAGAAACATTTAAATCCCTTACAAACTACAAGGCTTTGACCTCCATCCATTTTATAATATAATCAGTGCATACCAATATATATTCCTTGTTAGATGTTGGAGATAAATGACCAATAAAATCTAGCCCCCATTTGTCAAATGGTACATTGACTAGTTGTGGCTGAAGTGACATTTCATCTATTTTAGTAGGTCATCCCATCCTCTAGCATCTATCACACCTCCTTGTGTACTTGAATACATCTTTATGAAGTGTTGGCCAATAATATCTAGTATTCAAGATTTTAAGAGTTGTCCTCTTTACTACAAAATGTCCTCCACAAGGTTCATTATGGCATGCTTTGAGAATGTCATAGACTTCAGCTTCCTGATGCACCTCCTCATTATATTATCAGGACCTATGTAAAATATATATCCAGCTACCTAGGAATAAGGAAAAAAATTCTCAAATAGATGTCTCTTATCCCTTGGTGGGAGATGTGGTGGTGTTTTCCTTGCAACTAGATAATAGGCTATATCTGCATACCAAGGTGTATGCAGAGAATGGGAAAATAAGTGCTCATCTCGAAATGAATCATCCAAAATATCCTCTTCTAATTTTCTTGAAAGTCTAAAGAGAAATTTTTCTACTACATTATACTTTCTTGGTTTGTCTATAATGGAAATATCAAAATCCTAAAGTAGCAACAACCATATCACAATTATGCCTCCAACTACTAGTTTATTCATCAAGTACTTGATTGTTGTATGATTTGTGTGAATGAATACATAATACCCTATGATCTAGTACCTAAATTTATTGATTTCATAGACCACTAATAACATCTCCTTTTTAGTTATTGTGTAATTGATCTCTAGCCCTTGAAGGTTCTTGTTGATATAATAGATGACATACTCTAGGTTTCCTTCTATCCTAACACAACTCCAAATGAAAAATTAGAAGCATATGTGTGGATATGAAAAAGCATTGTCCAATTTGGTCCTCTCAACTCTGGGGTCTTTGTAAGTGTTGCCTTAAGGGCTTCAAATGCATGTTGACAAGAAAGTGTCCAGTCAAACTCCACATCTTTAGATAATAGGACAAACAGTGGTGTAATTTTACTGAATTATATAAATCTCTTGTAGTAACCATCATGAACAAGAAATATTTTGGTATCCTTTTGTTTCTAAGGTATAGGCAATGTAGATATTACCTCAATATTATTTGGGTCTACTTGAATCCCCTTATTGGACACAAAGTGTCCCAAGACTACCCCTTCAGTCATCATCATGAAACATTTCTCATTACTTAATGATAGGTGGTGATCTTGGCATCTTTGCAATACCTTCTCCAAGTTAGAAAGTGCTTCCTCATAGGTATTCACATAGGTTGTAAAGTCATCCATGTAAACTATTGGTTATTTTTTATGAACCAAACTTAATCTCATCTCTTACCTATGAATATGCCAGGATTCAATTATTAGCAAGGGTAAGGATTGGCCAACACATAAGTAAAGGTTCTAAGGCCCTTACTTCTTCACTTTGGGCTCTATGAGATCCAGGAGGGTGATCCCTAGCAATATTTTCATAATAATATTCTTATGCCATTTGCATCAATAACACTACATTATACACAGATGATTCTCACATAGATGCTCAATTAGTAACTATATCAAAGAAGTTGGATGCCTCTCAAACATAATTCACTTAGAGCATGAGAATGATAAAACCTCATAACTTTGTAACCCTTTTTATAAAATTTGATAAAAAGAATGGGTAATGGCCATGTTAATCAACACAATACAACATAAATACCTAACTTAGTCCAGTGCCTCATCCTTGGAACGGAGTCAATACCAACACCTACATAATAACAGTAACTTTCACCCTTGACATTATATGAAGCTCTGAAATACCACATTATAGTATTTCAACATTGTGTTCTAACCTTTACTTCTTACTAGAATCCTAGCACTCAATCAAATACAAATTTACATCCATATTCAAGCACCTACATTAATTCTTTAAATTAATAAACAAGAATAGAGCCATACATCCATCTAAAGTTGATAGCGACAAATAAGATAACCTTGATTATATTATTCATAATCTTTAAAATCAGTACATAGGAGAGTAAAATGGTATAGATCTTGCACTATTACTATTCTATATTGCTAGTATTACCATTAAGATTACATATGCATATTGATAGACTTGGACCTTGGATGTATTACTAGACCATTCAGTAACCCTTTTAATCCCTATGTGACTAAAACCAAGAATAACTCACTACCCAACCTCCTTTACAACATGCCTTGGAATCCCATTTATAAATATATGGGAGCAACAAAAAATAGGTCAAATTATAACTACATTTGCATTTAAGGGAAAATTTCATCCTAATTTCAGAGATATTCTCCAGCTAGTTACACTTAATCATTTCAGAACAAGGGGAAGAAAAAGATAACAAACTCCATGTAGTCAGTTGAAGAAGATGATCCAGCCTTCCAAAAGGCGTCATTTTTTGATGTGGCATCACCAAAATCCCACGTCCACATAGACCAAAGAAGATTCTCCACAAGTACCAGAGGTAAAAACTTACACACTTCCTAGAAAAAGCATATTTGTCGTCGAGGATACAAAATCCAAAACTTTTCCACTACACCAGCCAAAAATATTTCCATGTCAGCACCAGAGAAAAAAGTGACACACATGTTGAAGAGGACAATCCTACTACAGTGGCAATGGTCTCATCAAAAACAAAAACTAGGCCGAGCTGCTCCTCTAATTCATTTGCATCAGAGTATGCTCGCCCTCTCCATGTTCGCATTGAAATTAGAGGAGCAACTACTCCTCCCTCATCAAAATCCTTATATGGTACCAAATAAATCATATAATGGCCATACTCTGGGTCAGTATCTCCCCCATCACCCGAAGGGATGTCTGAAACTTCAATAGGAGAGTCATGCCTCCCCAAATAAGCCTTGTGATACTTATTCCTTTTCTTTTCTTTCTTCTTAGGCTTAACCAACTCCTTCCCCTTAAACTTGACCAGTTTTTCTAAAACAATTCGACTCCTCAGATTGTAGGTTCTCTTGACACCATCTTTCTTGTTTTTTCCATAGGCTTTGTTCTTGCCCTTTGGTGGTGTGGAAGTTCCAGGTACCTCATGCTCAGTAATAGAAATGTCCTCTTGAAATTCACACACACTGAACCTCCTTGACCTCCTAATGGGTTGAACAAACACACCTGAATTACCCATTCTTTCAGGACACAAGGAAAAACTTAGCAAACCACCAATTATGAAGAGACACACCGGCTAAAACCCCTTACAAAATAGAAAACTCTTAAACTCGAACAATCTCAACCAGACCCAATGACGATTATAGATAATTAAAATTCACTATCCCAAAAAATGGAACTCTCAAACCAACTAATGCATGATTCAGAACATAGCTCGTATGAAAACCAGCTTACTAGGGATAAACACTTCAATACATCTGTAATTGAAAACCAAAGACTCGCACACTACCTCGCTCTAGCTCACACTTCAAAATTCTCAAAGGCCGCAAATGGTGAGATAAAACGACAGGCAATCTGCATTAAGTAGAAAAATTAGGAGCGTGTAGCCATTAATGATCAAGTAGAGCCTTGTGTGAGCAAGCTACAAACTTAGTCAAACAGCTTTAAATCTGGGCCATAGATCTTTTTGGATTGAGAACATCATCAATGGTGATTGTCAAGCATCATTTATGGCTTTTACAACCTATTCCCCAAAAATGGTGATATAACCTCTGAAAGTTGCCACATTTACTCTTAACTTCATTAGTCATCTCTAATCTGACAATTACCATGCATCACCACCTTGGCCCATTCATTCGCATCAGTGAAGTACAAAGAGCTAGAAAATGAAATAAAAAACCTTCAAGCATCCCATCGCCTGTCACAGATCTGCCCCAAATCTCTCGGGTTCAATCAACGACAAGAGAACCGACGTGATGGAATCACAACCATTGGATCACTATCCCTCTTGGAACACTTTATCTCACATCACGCATCGTTGATTTATGTTTAAAATTCAAGACCATATCATTAATGATCAAAATATTGTGATGGAATCAAATCAGGCCACATGCATCCTCCCTTGAAGACAACGGTCACAAATATATCACTAATACACTTCTTTCAAAATAGCGATGACACATAAGAGACCCCATAACTCATTACTAATCTAATGAAGACAAGCGCATAGCTATCCACAATGAGTGATGCAAATAAATACAAAGAACTTTGAGGGCATCACGCATCTCTAATTCATATTACAAAACTCATGAGCAATTGGCGATAAAAGAAATGCCAATGATAACACACAGAACAACTGTATCGTGCATCGCTAATACAACACTAAACACTTAAAACCTATCTGTGATGCGTGAAACAAAGCAGACATTGCTCATCGCTCATCGCTCATTTGAATTTACATTTCTAAAGATAACAGCAATGAGCAATAAAGGAGACGATAAATGGGACTTAAGTGAAGAGATTTTAGCATGTGCTCATAAGTTGTTTTTAAGAAAGGGAACCACCTATGATGACATATAAAAGGCCTCAAAGGATATTAAAACATACTTTTTCAAAGGATGTAAAGGCCAAATAAGGTCAATTTCTTAACTTTATAAAATACAAGGATTTCAGACCTAGGCAAGAGGGGTCGATTACTCCATGAGCTCTAATGACACAAAATGTTTTAATACAACCGAGGATGGGATATACAAGGTCAATGATAGAACATAACATCGACCAGGGCATAGAATTAGGGTTTCAATAGAGAGAGATCCTGACAAAAAAATCCCAAGGCAAGAACAAATGAGCAAAACCCTAAGTCCAGGCACATGAAACTGGCTAAATTTTATAGAGTTTTTAGAAATGGAACCAAAATTTTAGGGGTTCCATCATAAACTTCCATGGAATCATGAGAAAATTCTAAGGATATACTCAATACTTCCCTTTGGAATATGGCAGGTGTTGGCAACACAATGGCGGACAACTGAGAGGGGGGTGAATCAATTGTCTCGGAGATTATACAAATTTTACTTTTTTTCAGATCTGATAATTAAACATGAAATCATAAACCATCAACACATCAGAACTACACATAACACCAAGATTTTTGCATGGAAAACCCTGTTAGGGGAAAAAACCACGATGGAGGTTAATCCACAAGTTTATACTCTATTAAAAGTATAGAAAATGGGGAATGCACTTGCATTCAGGCACATTGCCTAGAGCTCACTGCTCAAATACAAAATGGCTTATTGCCCAAAGGAAGACAAATTGTCTTTCAGTTACATTCAGATTAAATCCATCTGAAGATTTTGAACTAAGAAAATAGCATCTTCTAATGCCTGATTACAGTTTTGGTTAAGCACATAAAATCTGCTCACTCTTCTTCACGCTTAATTTTTTCCTTCGAATGATCTAAACTTTATTCGCACATAGCACTCACACTTAGCATCATGCATGTCTCAAATGAGATAAAAAAATCGGTCATATTTATTTGCAACCAAGGATAACATCATCTACATGTCGGCTTCAATAAAATATAAAGTGAATACAAACTGTTGACCCAAAACATAAATAATTATTAATGTGAATCAACCAAAGTCGTCCATAACATTGTGAAGACCCAAAATAACATCCTTGAACATGAAACATCTTTAAAAATTATTCCTCGAAGATCCACATCACGCTACAATCACCTTGTCGGCCATGAACATAAAAAATGAAGATGCAAGAGAAAATATTCAATCGCGAGCACACCGATCAAAGTGAACCAACAACATAGATATAGCATGATCTAGAAATATACACAAGCATCATGAATCACCATAGAATCATTCACATCAACTCAGATTACTAGAATCACATTATCTTCTTCCAGGAACACCAACTGAAGCAACAGAAAAACTGTCTGAACATAGATACTCATAACATGATCAAATCTTTATGCAAACCTCTAAAAAAATTGGTGGATAAACTAGGTAGGCTTGTCAACAAACCCTTTAATCCACAACTTTTGATCATCAATATACTAAACTATCCAACATACTGAACTTCACTGCTTTACTGACAACCTACAACTTATTTTATTACAATTTCTCAATATCCTCAACATATATAATCTTAAATACATTAATTCTAATAGTGTTAACATCAATAACAACCACATGTCAGCAATCTCCAACAATTCCCAACAGCAGGTGCATTGCATAGCCCAAATGACAAGACAAAGTAAGCATATATACCCAAAGGGAAAGTAAAGGTTGTCTTTTCTTGGTCCTTTGGAGTTAATTTAATATGTTATATCCACTAAACCCATCTAAGAAGGAAAAGTATCGTTTTCCTCCTAATGAATCTACAACTTGATCAATGAATGGTAGGGGGAAGTGGTCTCTTTTGGTTGTTGCATTTAACTCACGGTAATCAACACACACTCTCCATTTTCATCCCTTCTTAGGTATAATTACTAATGGAGATACCCATTGAATATCATAAATTGGATAAATAAACCTTGTATCAAGTAACTTTTGTAATTTTTCCTTAACTATGTCATAGATAGCTGGGTTCATTCATCTTTAAGGTTGCCTCACTGATTTGTAGCAATCATTGATGTACATTTTGTGCATGCATAGGTTTGGGTCCATTCATTTTTATACAATGGTAATCCCATGCAAATGCAATTATGTGTACTTGAATCGCTTTTAATACTGAAGACTGGTATGCAACAGTCAATTGACTATTTACATTTAATGTCTTACTCAGTGTAATCTCAACTGTCAGGGCTGATGTTTTAATGGAGGCAGTATCCTGGCCTTCTATATTTAGAGTGCAATTATGGGTAAATAAGGTATGGAAAATTTGAGTGATATACTTAGATGTATTGGCAGGGATTATATTTTGTAGAGGGTCTTGTAAACATGTTAAACAGTCATATTGTTGTCGGTCTCTACCATAGTTATTTTGCATGATGTTTGCAAGTAGTTTATCTTCATCTTGGATTTCCAACATAGGATTGTGTTCAATAGTCATGAACATTTCTAATGAGTATTGATCATCCTCATCTAGGGCAGGCCATACAATTTCCTCCAGATTTGTATGTGGTTGGACAGGTGGATAAAGGACTAGCTTTTTGGTTGCATTTCCATTGGAAATGATCATGTTACCAAATCTACAACCTACAAAGGCATCTACAATAGCCAACCAAGGTCTCCCTAGAATTAGGGGGTACCTTGCAAGATTTTCTTTAGGTTGTAACACCATAAATTTTGTGGGGTATTCCCATGAGTCTAATGTTATAACCAAGTCTTTTATAATTCCCTCTGGTTTTACCGTAGACCTATTTTCTAATTTTAACACAATAGGTGTAGTTCAGAGCTCCATAAGTTGAAATTACTTCATGGTTTCCTTTTTCATCACATTTATGGTTGCTCCTAGGTTAATTAAGGTATTCTTGATGAGAGTGCCATTGATTTTGATATCCACAATAGGGCTCCCAAGGTCTACATATTTAGGGACAACTATGTTTACTAACATAATATCTACAAGTTATCCTAAAACATGCACAATCTGAGGATCCTTGTGGTTTTTCCTATCTTTTTGAGGCATAACTCTCTTATTGTCTTCTTGGGCCTATAGTTTGTCGAGGTGTTGAGAAATGAAAATGGCAGGTTCTTGAGCATGGTGGAACTCCCATTGGGAATCTAGACCAATCATCGTTTTGAGGTTGAAGTTGCATTCATCAGCATAAAATATGATTTTGATAAGGGTTATTCAAAGGTTTGGGTTGAGGGAGACTCTCTAGATATTATTAATTGCTTACTTGGCAATCAGAATCCAAGTTGGACTATCAATCCTCTCATTATGGATTCTATAATGATGCTAAGATCATTCGATGAAATTCATGTCACACATATATATAGGGAAGGTAATTCCCTGGCTGATTTGTTTGCAAATAAGGTTGCCAACCTTAATAATTTAAAGGCATGGGAGTAGTACTCTCTCCTTCTCGAGGAAGCTAAACAATTAATATGAAATGATAGCTAATTCAGTGATTGTGATATGGGGTGATCAAGCTATTATCGCCCATCTTTTTATCACATGCTTTGTGAGGTCTTTTTTCACCTAAGTCAGTGTTTAATTTTTCTAGAGTGATTGAGCTCTATTTTTTGCTAATGGTGGCTGGTAAAATGGGAGGCAATAGGAGTAGAGTTGAGACGCTTTCTTGTGGGAGCTGGAAGAAGAAGCGAAAATTTTGGAGAATCATGAGGCATGGGTAGTTTACGCCTTGGCCACAACCCTAAAGCTTTGGCTGAGTTTGTTCACTATTGGCACAATCATTGTTTGAAGGTGAAAGGTGTTGAGTTTGTTATTAATGAAGACTTTATAGCCTTCATTAATGGGCTTCCGACAAATGGTCGCAAGTTTTTCAAGGAGAGGAAGAGCAATGATGAGGCTATGGATTAGTTCTTCAAGGATAATGAACGAGCAAAGCTGATAAAGATGGTTGCTTGGGGTTATGAATGGACTTGAGGTCATAATGTGGCATGTGACTTTGGAAGGTCATTTCACTATAATTTTAGGTACCATTTTACCCTGCTTAATCATTTTAGACATGGGTTACATGTTTCTTTTCCTTTTTTTCTTGTCATCTTTAGAAGTTTCTATTTATGCTCACTTGAAGAATCAGAGAGCCCTTGATCTCCATGAGGGCCTTATTATTCTCATTATGGAGCATGTGCATGCTCATACTCCTACGAAGTCTATTAAAGGCAAGGATAAAGGGATAAAGGTTTTTAGTGAGGACTCTTCTTTGACTGGCTCATAAATGAGTGTTGATGATGATGCTAACTGGAATGTGGAGGAGGATAACACAGTGGGGGAGTCCTCTTCTTCTATAGTTGCTTCCTCTAAAAAGTGAAAAAATGGGGTTTTAAGGAAGAAGGACCCCACCAAGAAAATAATTTTGTAGAATTCAAATTCTCGTGGGCTCCCTTCTAATGGGGAAGACACTTTTATTAGTTCTAGTGATTCTCATAGTCGTCAGTCCAAGGAGAATATTGAGATCAATGGGGAGGGATATGGTGCATCTAGCAGTAAGGAGAAGGTTCAATCTACAGAGGTTAGGGTTAATATGGCTAAGGAGAATCAGCACAAGGCTTCTAGAAGGATTGCAAACTTAAAGAAGCAGGGCTCAAAAGGTGGTAGTAAGGGCAAGAAGGCTACCTTTGAGTAGGTAAAGGATATGGCAGATGTCATTATTGAAGATTCCCCTACTCATCCACCCTCTCCCCATGGGGAGGATGATGGGGTCCCTAGCAATGATGATGCCTCAGTTGAGAAAACTGTAAGTGAGGAGGCTAGTGTCAATCCTAACCTTGGGAAGTTGAAGTCATTGAAGGTCAATCCTCTTTCTGAGGACTTCTCTTATCTGAATGATGATAATACCTCCATGTTTGAATTGTTGGATATGGCGCTGTCGGGTGCTATATGCACCTTTAAGCTTGCTAATGGGTTTACAAGAGTTTAACAAGGTTAATATCGAGATTAGAGGCTTGAAGGAAAATATGGAAAACTAGCCAAAGGAATCCTCTTCTAATCTTCTTATTGAATAGTTGGTTGATTTGGAGTGTTCCTTTGCTGATTTCAAGACCCAGTGTCAGAGTTGCCTTGTTGAGATGGAAGGGAGGATAAAAGAAATGAATGAGGACATTAGGAAATGATTGCAAGTTAGTCATTGTTCAATTAAGAATAGTATGGATTCCTTGAAGGTGTTGTTTGATAACATTAGTCAATTAAGGGAAGATTAGATGTATTTTGTGGAGATACTTGAGAATGACCAAACCTCTAAGGGTAAGGGGAAGAAGACTACGAAAGATGAGGCTAGAGGACCATGCTCTCGTGCAAGGGGAACCTTACGAAGTCCTTTGAAAATAAAAATAAAGAACTCTTGGACATAGTCAATCTGCATTACAACCAGGAGATTGAGGTGGCCAACACCTTGAAAAACTTGAAATAATTGTTGTGTTTTTGTTATTTTTTCTATTTTTGTTTTTCTACTATTGGGTCATTGTTTTTTGAACTTTGGTATTATGTTGATTGTTGTTTATGCTTTAGTGTTTCTATTTGTTCTAGCAACTTTTTCTCTAATGTGATGTATAGGGTTTTGGGTTCCTTTAAAACCTAATTTTCTGATATAATCAAAACTCTCTTACTATCTTGGTATAAATTGGCACTTCCTCAATTACCTATATGAGGGGTATCTTTATGCAAACATCTCTAAGCTATCCTAATAGATCAGTTTCAGTTTCTAAATGATGTTTTTGTATTGTTAGTCTCTCAAGGAATGGAGGTTTTGGACTTATGGTTGTCGGTTTATCCTGATTTGATTCAGGTTCCCTAGGTTTTTTTCCATAGTTTTTTGGGAGTTCCTCATCAATCAACTATGTGATGTGAGGAGATGAAGGCCCAAGTAGCATTTTCTTTGATCTGAGGTGGACATCACTCACCTCAACCCCATAAGTAGGGTATTGGATGGTTTTGTTTGCATAAGCTTGTTGGATAGGCTTATTATTGGGGTTAGGTGTAGGTTGTGTTGGCAATTGAGGTTCTCTTGGTGGTTTTGGTGCAGCCATGACTGGATTTGACATTATGGCAGGTTATTTTTGCTACAAGGTTTGTTGTGGCTGTGGGTAATTGAGGTTTTGATTTTTCCATTGTTGACCTCCTCTCCATTGTGATGGCCATTGGTTTTGTTGGGGTAACCACTAGGAATTATAATTTGGTCCCTAGAAATTTTGTGGTGACCATATGTCTTGTTGTTGTTGAGTCCAATTAGAGGCTTGGGGCATTGGCCATTATGGATTTTATACATTGTTCTAGGGTTGAGGGTTTCAATTTGGTAAATTTGAATTACTACCTTGAAATAACATATTATAGGTCAAGGGATCTTGTGGCATACCTTGTCTTGTTTGTCATGGCTTACATTGAGAAATATAAAACACTTGACCTTATTCATCTTCCAAGGCATGAAACTCTAGCTTCCCTTGCATGTCCTCAAATATACTTGCTAGCTTTTTGCACTTGCAATTTATCTTCTTTTGGCAACAATGTGGACAAAATTATATGAGGGTTTCCTTTGATTCTTCATGATTCTCCTTAATATGGAGGGTATCAAATTGGGTAACCAAGTGGCTAATGATGCCCTCCTTCATGTTGGATAAAATATTGCTAAGATCTACCCTTGAAACTCTAGTGGATAATTTGTTGAGAGAAGGGGTTTTTTCACCTCTGGTCTTGTTGATGAATAACCTAGAGTAATTTTTGCACACTTTACAAATATCATCAAAGGTTAATTGTGATATTTCCCTTGCTCCAATGAGATTGAGGGCATCCATATAGTCTTCATGAACTCCCCTTAAAACACCAATTTTAGGGATTCATTAGAAAGTTTGTTTTGATGAGATTTCTTGAGATAGAACTCAAACCTCTCAACATAATCTTCTTATTCATCTTCTCTCTATGACATCCTAAATATGTCATCCCTCTTTTTTTGTGTGCCTCTATAGTAATCATGGTATTTCTCTAGGAATATTGTCTTCATTAAATTACAATTAGGAACATCTCTTTCCCAACCCCATGAACCAACACATAGCAACATATTTCAATGTAGTTGGGAACAATTTGAGTTAGTGAGCATCTATGGTGTAGTCATAGCTTTGGCATAGCACATCAAACTCAAAAAGAAAGGTGTTTGGATCCTCCATAATCAGTCCATAGAAGATAGGGAGCACTAAAGGAGGTATGGTCTTCAAGACAATAGTCCTTTCCTAGTTGGTTATCAGGGATTTAAACGTTACATGATCTACTAGATCTTCTACTGTTGCATCACCCATGATGCCAAAATGTATTCAAGAAGTCTCCTTTGTGATTGGTGGAGCTACCAATGTAAAGGGTGATTCTTTTTTATTGATCCTATTAATCTCTTTGCTTTGTCCACCAATTTCTTCCATTGCTTCATGCACTGAGGGGAGAAATATTCCCAAAGAATCTCTCTGCTTCTACATGCAATGATGATTTTAACTCTTTAGATCAGTGGTTCCTGCACATTATTAGTAAATAGTGTTTTTGTTGATGACTAAAATACCTATTTACCCTAATGCTAAACTAAATTGCTAGACTATGAAAGCTTAAAATGAATTGAAAAACGCATAGAAGAATCTTGAACTTAGCACAATCTCTAACAATGGAGCCAAAAATGTGAAGCCACTCTAATGTCTAATTAACTTGTGTTACTAGGTATGCACACGGCTCAAAGGACCCGAGAATCCTAAACTAAATCATTCATCTTTCACAAGAGGGATATATTAAATTATCAACCAAGGAGTTGTAAAACTTTAGATAGTGCTGAAAAAACATATGCATTCACATATTCTAGACATCCTACATCAATGGAGCGTAGGAAAATGAACATATGCAAATACAGTAAAAGCTAGAAATTGAAATAAACTATTAATTCACAAAATAGAGTAAAAGAATATAAACTATTACCTTGTGTTATAGGTACCTAATGCTAAAGAATGTAACTTTTAATTGTTAAGTTGTAGTGTCCTAACCTAGCTAATTTCTCTAGAGTATGAAACAAAATATTAAGCTATAGAATCCAACTCATTAATTACAACATATGCATTTAAAATCATATAACTAAGAACTACCAATTGAATTCACAATAAATTATCTACTTTAACAACTGAAACTAAAGTGGTTTAGCAATGCCTCAAGTGGCCCTTTCTTCATTTGTTGCTTCCACAAGATTTTATCAAACACTCACTTAATCAGAAAATCATGATATCAATTCAATTCTCTTTATTGCATCCTAACACTGAACTATTATACAAAATCTAATAGGAATCTATTAAATATCTTTGTTCAAATAACACACATTCTATTCATAACACTACTGCAAATACTTAGTAATAATAGTAACTAGAGAACTAGATCTCCTCCTCAATAGAAGATCCTACTATATAGGGCCTATGAGGAGTTTCATTATTCCTGGACCGAAAACAAACTTATAGAACAAATGTCAACTCTTCCTCAAAGATAATAAAAGGACTAAGTTTTGAAAAAAAAAATAATATCTATTTGAAATAGGAGTAGAAAAACCAAATACGGACTCTATGTATAACAACTTAACCACTCATAATAGAAATGTGTTCACAGAATAATTATGTCATAATTCAATCCCACTACAATTAGACTCCTCCTCATTGTCTCATTGGTAGGTAAGAGTGATTTTAGGTAACTCTTGGACTAAGTAGTAAATGATCACCTCCTTTTCCTTCTGAAAGTGTTGCACCCTAGTCGGTTGACTACTTCTCTACAATAATATGTAGTCTTTATGTTATGGGCTAAGAAACCCATTGCCGCGAGTTAATAGTTATTCTTGTTGCAAATGTTAGTCTTATTCCTAAGCCATCTATATCATTAACAATCACAATTTAAACATAAAATTTTACTAAATTTCATAGGCATTCATGAATTCATATATGCACAATGCACATATCAACATAACATGTTTCCATTTTCACATGCTTAAGACTGCTTAAAAGTATATAAAAGGTATAAAAAGTTTTGGTAATATCTTGAAACTTAGAAGAAAGAGATGATGAAAAGTATGAAATAGTAAAAGGAAACTAGATAATTATAGAGCCCATCACCTTGCATAATTATACTAAAGAATGTGCATTGAGAAGTACCCCATTTAATTCTAGTTTTGAAATTTGGATCCCTAAGAAATTTTGTGATGATGTCAAGGTTTTTACTTTAGCAAAGGAAGATAAGAACTTTGATTAAAGTTTATGTTAATAAATATCTATTTACTCATGATATATTGTGGCTAAATTGTTATCATCATAGGAAGCATCACAAGACAAAAAAATTCAAGCATGTCCTTCCATAAGAGTGTGAAATTCGGGGAGAAAATTGAAACACATGAAGGTTTAGATTCTTGATGGGTATAATATTATTACTTTTGATATACCTCCCATAGGTAGCCTTCTATATAATAATCACTCTAGAAATATTAATCTTACATATTCCAAATAAGAAATGGTGTTTGGAATTGTCTCTAAGCCATCACTAAGAGTAGTCTTAAGAATGATGGATTCTTGCAAGGATAAATTTGTTTGGAAGAAATAAGTAAGGCGGTAGAGGACATACATACTAACTTATTTTATGGCAAGCCACCTAGTCTTTATTATAGTATTTAAATGTTTATAAAAATGCATAGTTTGGTGTTCAATAAGTAGTCCCTAGGATCACTATCAAATAAATGATTCCAATAGGCCTTAGAATTACTTGGCATCAAGCTACCAACAGATAATTATTTGCAAGGGTGTGTGAAACTTTCAAATGCTTTGTGGGTCACATGGAGTTCTTGTGCATACCATTCAATGTGATTAATGCTTAGGATACTTTCCAACTCAAGATGAATTAGGTATCCAATGTTAAAATGAGAAATTATTTTGATGAGTTTTTATGAAATGTTGATATGAAAAATGACATGAAAGGATCCGATGAAGCACCCAAAGATTTACTTTAGGGAGATATCACAATTGAATCAAGAGGGTACAATTGAGAACTATGTGACAAAATTTTAGAGATTATCAATTGTGGTTCTAGATGTGATAGAAAGGAGACTCAGTTATTTTGTAGAGGGTCTATCTAATTCACTCAAGGTTTTAGTAAGAGCATTTGATCTGTATTCTATGCCAAGAATTCATAACCAATACTACATCAAAAACATCCTCATAAGAACCTCCCTCAACCTAGCCAAGAAAAATGGAAGAGAAAAAGAATGAGCTTAGGAGGAATAAGTTGTGTTTATCTTGAAGAGAGTCATGGACTCTTGGACATAGATGCTTGGGTAAGGGAAAAACACTTTACATTGAAGTACTAATACATTGAGGTTTAGAGTTAGAAGATGAACCCGGAGTATTTGAAGATTTTGTTGATCATATGGCTAAAGGGATAAAACACAAGTCACAAGGGAGAGTACACTTATTTCTCTCTCATAAGCCCCAAAATACCTTACCTTCAAGGTTTGTGGGGTGTTAGTAGTGCAAAGGAAGATTGTCTTCATTGATGGTGGGGCCACCCACAACTTTATCAATGAAGGTTTGGTGATGAAGAGAGGCTTGAAGGCATAATAATTTGAATATGTCGATGTCTTGATCACTGATGGATTAGCTATACTATGAACTAGAGTAATCAAGAAACTCAATATAACTCTTAGCGACCATACGGTATGTGATCAATTTTATGTGGTTGGTTTGGGAGACACTAATATGGTTTTGGTTATATAATGGTTGAATTGTCTAGGGAGTATTTGTAGAACTACCAGCCTATGGAACTTAAGTTCACAACATATAGAAATAAGATTGTACTTAAAGGGGTCTCCAATAGAGCTCCACGGGTGGTGACAAAAAAGATTATTGAGAGAATATTTCATAGAGACCAAGTAGTATGGGCATAAAATTATTCGATTCTTCCCAAAAAGTCTCCATCAAGAAAGAAGGGTACCCATCATGTTGATAGTTAGAAAATTATATATGCATAGTGAATTTTCACTAACATGCCTTCAGGACTACCACTGAATAAAGGGTTTCAATATTTTATAGAGTTAGGAGAAGGATTTAAACTTGTTATAACTACACCATACCATCATCCTAGAGGGTATAAAGAGGATATTGAGAAGGCTACCAAAGAACTTATTAACATGGGCTTCATAAGAACTAGCTCTAGTTTGTTTGCATCTTCAATAGTTCTTGTGAAGAAGAAGGAACCATGTGAATGTGTATTAATTACAAGGACTTGAACAAGAAGACCGTCGAGAATAGATATCTTATTCCAAGAATAGACAAGCTCATAGATGAATTTTGTGGAGTTGTGTACTTCTCCAAAATTGATTTGAGACCAAGATACCATCTAATCTACATGAGGTATAAAGATGTTGAAAAAACAAATTTCAGGTGTCATTATAGATATTTTGAGTTTTTTGCCACACCCTTTGGTCTCACTAATTCTCCAATGGTTACGCCCCATATGTTATTACCTATTTACTATTACCATGTTTCGTAAATTGCCTCAATAAATGTGAATGTGTTTTATTTATGAATTCTAATGGAAATATGTTGAATGAATGTTTGATTCAATTAAATTATTTATGACTCAATATATGAAATATATAATGTGAATATGACATGTATGAGATGTATATGAATGCATTAATTTGGCTAACTATTGCTATGGTGAACTAAGTTGAATGTAGGAACAAGTTCAAACCTCCAAAAGGGAGGGGAAGTATCACTCAGGAGAAGAACTTGGTTTAGTAACCTCTAATTCAATCTTAATGAGAATTCACACACTCACGCCCTAGTTGGTCTTAGTTGAGTCAAGCCAATTGAGTAGATGGTAAGTGATCTTCAGTCTAGTTGTGTGTGTTTATATTTATTTGTGATCTTGTTTATGAATGTTTGGAATGAGGCATGTGATGAGTCTTGAAGTTGTGTTGAAATCCTTCCTTGAGTGTTTACTTTTATATCGATGGGATATATGCATTTAATGTATATATATGTATATATGTATGTGTCTATGGTAAACATATACATGTGAGTAAATACGTACATGAGTATACATAGGTAGATGTACCTATGCATGCTCATGGATGGATTACCCATATGCATGGGAATACCAATTAGACTAGGGTGACATATATATGTATATATACATTCCATGTTTATATGTCAATTGATAGAATTGTACATACAAGTGCTTTTATAAAGATATTAAAATAATATTACATATATGTATATATGTAGTATATATATTAATATATATGTGTTAATTAATATAGTAACATATATATTAATATGTATATATAATCGTATATATATACATATACATAGTATTATTCTTTATATTTATATATTATATATACTTTTTTATTGATTAAATGTATTTGATAAACTCTATGAAATGAATATATATTAATATATATGTTGATATATATATGTATATATATTTTTTAATAGATACATATGTATACATATATAACATATATATATAATATATGTAAATGATAGTTATTATGATAATCTCCAAAGTGCTTAACATAGGGTTGATTTAAGTGAAGCGTTGATTATCATTGATAATATGGTGAAACAAAGCATATATTATAGCATGTGGCACATAAAGTGTTTAGCATAGCTTTTTGAGGAATATAAACCAACGCATAAATTTTAAAGAGACTAATTCAAACAAAGAACAAAGCATATTGGAGTTCATGCGTTGTTGTGTAAGCATTAGAAAGGAAGTTTAAACTGTTTTAAATTCCTTTGGAAATAGCCAAAAACCCGCACTATGAAGGTGGCGTCAAACATAAGAGGTGGTGCCATATTTGCTAGAGTTTGGAATGCTTAAGAGGTCTTTGAATTATGCATAAGCCTGCAAATAGAATAGAAACTCAGTCAAGTGCAAACTTGACAAATTTTTTTAAAGGAATTTGAATTAGGAAACTTGTTTTAAGCTTGTTTTCCCATACATTTGTGGATGTAAATCTTAACTAAGATAAACATGATTGTAATAAGAAATTTAAAACAATGTAATTAGCTAAATCAAGTTACATTCCCAATGAAATTATTGCAAAGTTAAACTAGGAAGCCATTAAAACTTGAAATAAATCTCAAATTGCACAAAGAATCCTAATTAAACTCGGCAAACCTCATCCCATTGGGGGATTGGTGTTACATCAGATGTGGAATTCAGCCCTTTCCCAATCCCATTTTGTTGAAATAAGCTTGGATGATGTTGAAGTAAATGCTCTCAAATAGATGTGATAAAATCCAATTGTCCTCAAAGATAGTGATAGCAATTAGAGTATGCAAATGTGTGTGAGTTTCAATAGCATAAGTTTGCTCTGAAAAGGTGGATCCTTTTCTCTCAAAATGATGAAGTATTTATAGGAGAGAAAATGAAGAATCAAGGGCTCAGATCAATTTGATCTATCAATGGCCAAGATGAAAAGGAAGGTGAAACATGGATCAAGGATTCTCATCAATGGATGAGAATCAAAGATCACATGGATCAAGGAAAGATCAAGGGATAAGAATGAATCAAACAAACATACTTTGTAACAACTTTGAAAGTTTGTTACAAAGTTTGTTTGAAAGAAATCATTCCAATTTTAGAGCCAAATAGGAGAATATTCCTTCCTTTGGAATATTGTCTATGCAAGTGGATGGAGGGAAATTAGCAATTTAGTTAATTAAAACTAAATTTGAATGTGCAAGATGGGGAATAATGAGGATTATCATTAAATAATTGATTTATTTAATGAAAAGAGGATTTGAGGATTTAATTAAATAATTAGGATTATTTAATCAAAGAGTGAATAGAGGATGAATTTAATTAAAAAATTAGGAAATTATTTAATCAAATAGGAGGATTAATGTTAACATGATGAATCAATCAAATAATGTGAGTTATTCAATTAATAGGAGATTTTAAGTGAATTTAATCAAATAATTGGAATTATTCAATCAAAATAGAGGAATTAGGATGAAATCGAAAGAGATGATGTTAGTTAGCAAATGTGATCCACTGAGACATTTTTAGGTGTCTACATTTTTCCCCTCTTTAAAGCAATGTACTTGTTGCATTGGTTCAAAGGTTGATGTTGATTTTAATGTTGATGATGATGTAGAAACAGATATCGATGATCTCTTTGAGATGTTGATAGCCAAGCTAAATTTGATTGTTTGATAACATTGTTGAGGATTCACAACAATGCAAGGATTGTGTTGAATAACACGAGGATTGGTAGGGAACGATATATCCCAATGATGGTTGATTTGATAGATTGCTCAAGATTTGCTAGCAAGGCTAGGAACAAAATTTGTTAGATGATTTGATATCGATATGATTGAAAGATGGTTGGTTGCCCCCTCAAGAGATCGATAAGAGAATAAATTATTCTGATCGGGCTCATGATAGGTGAAAATCAAACTTATGCTTGAGATGATATTTTAGATTGCTTTTGAGGTGAAGAGCTGCAACTTTTTAGATTGTTGAGTTGAAGACGGGATAGATGCCCCAGTGGATGCGGGATTGTTGTCATGCTAGCTCAGATATTGATGTAGACATATTTGATGATGTATAGACAGTCATCATCCCTGGGTAGCCTCATGTGTAGTTTGATGTAGATCACATAGATTTGACACTTGGATAGAATTGTTAGTAAAGATAGAAGAATAAGAAGAATAAGATGGATGGATTGACCATTAATTTCAAGATTGATTCAAAAGTCCAACAATACTATGATTCTTTAAGCCTTTATTGGATATGGTGATGAGATGGATTATTTTCTCATTTCTAGGATTGGAATGTTTCGTAATTCCTTATTTTTGATATAACACTTACATACGATGCATCAAGGTATTGAAAACTAGGATGGTGTTGTATCTAGTGTGATGGACTTTGACTCTACAAATAGATAGGATAGTTCTTATACACATATTGACATACAAAAACCTCATAAGAATGTAGGTTAGAAGTTTAGAACATATCAGATCAAAGCATACGCAATAGTCAACAATCTACTCCAAACAACTTCCCTACACACAACCAAGCAAGTATGTTCCAAGATTATTTTACAAGAATACCCACAAGCACATCAAGTGAAAGATAATGATTGATGCCCTATTCCTTTATCTCTAAATTGTTGAGACAACATTGAGAGGTCCTCGAAATGGGTTAATAAGATAAATCATAAGAAAAGGTCAAAGACAAACAATCAGTTTTATCTATATATCTTGCCAATTTAACATAGCTAAGGTGGTTTTTGATGTTGATGCCCATTGTAGGAATGATTCATCCTAGGACATGTTGATCAAGTGTTTTGATGAAGACTAAGTGTGATACGTCATTGATACAAACTCCACTGACTTGTTTACCTATGCTCTAGACTTTAGATTTTGAAACTTATGTTCTCACTTTACGATTTGCAATACTTGTTTTCTATTTGTTTTGCCAAAGTTGGAAGGTGACAATTGATTTATTATGGGTGAAGGTTTACTGCAGGTGAAAACGAAATGATATGGATGGTTTTTTGGAGTTTTCTAGAATATTTCAACATTTTTGGTGTTTTGAAAATGTTTTGAGGGTGTTTTTGATATTTATGAAAGTTTATGTGAATGTTTTGGTTTTTGGTTATTTGACGTTGTTTTAGGGTTTTCAATTTTTTCTAATGTTTTGGGTTATTCTAAGTTTTTCAAATGTTTTTATGAGTTTTCAAATGTTCATGGGTTTTCATAATTTTTCAAATGTTTTGGGGTTTTTTCAAATTTTCAAATGTTTTTTGTGTTTTTATGAGTTTTCACATGTTTGGTTTTCTGAGTTTTGACCAAGAACCTAACCTAAAAGACTATCCTAGGGGCCTTGGGGGTTCATCAAAGATTAGCCTTGCCTACATTATACATGTAGAAGCCTCGCAATTTGACTAACTTGACTTATTGATGATGAGATTATGAACTATTGATGGATTGCCAGTTTATTATGGCAAACTCCTAAAGGACTAACCTAGGGTGTCTTGGGGGTACATCAATGATGACCTTTCCTACGTTCAAGCTCAGAGAATCGTAGTTTGACATAGTACTATTTTTATATTTTCGATGTTTTGAACTTTATAGGGATTTTGATGTGTTTTGGATGTTTTGGATTTTTCGCACGATGTTGACAAGTATATGGATATGTGACAATTCCAACGATCTATTTTGGGATTTTTTTGAAAACCAAGCTAGGATTGATTGATCTGATTGATGGATTGATAATGATAACATTGTTAATGATACATAACAATGCAAGGATAGTGTTAAGTAACATGAGTATTGGGAAGGATATCCCAAGATGGTGATGAATTGATTGGATTTGATTGATCAAGACTTTGAAGCTAGGCTTGGAACATAATCTATTGGAATTACTTGATGTGATGTTGAAGTGCAAGGTAGATGCAACTAAAACTGATTATTTGTATTGATGTTTGATAAAGGATAAAGCTTGATAAGGAATGTATTCTCATCAAAATGTGCCATGGTCTAGTGATTTGGATTTCTGCTTACGAATGATTTGATCAATTTGATTTCATGTTAGCAAATTTTTAGATCACAACATGAGTTATAGGATATAGCTCAAGATTTATTCTCGAAGAAAGATGTAAGTATCTACCTCTAATGTCTAGTAATGTAGGGAATGATATGGGTGGATGCATGGATAAATGACTGGGTTGATGGATAGCTATGTGAAGGATGCCAAAGATTATCTTGTGAAAGGATAACATGTTTGGATAGAGTATGCCTCTTTGTAAAATGACTCATGGCTCAAATAATGTTGGTTATGATAGGATCAATGATAGTGACCCATGTCAAGAGGTTTACCATAAGCAAGTGTGAAATACATATCGAACCTTTGCCAAGATTAGAAGTCAGATTGGATGAAAATGGATTGGATAATGAATCATGATTTTATTATGGATAAGATGGATGGAATCCGAGATTTATTATGGATGGGATGAGATGCTTCTACCTAAAATGGTGCTCATAGATGCCCGATTTTACTCAAGACACCTGTTTGCCAGGTTTTCATCATGGTACTTGTCCAAAGCGTCACCAAAGTGGTCTTCACTAGAGGATGATTTTTCTCTTGCTATTTTCTTGATTTTTTTGATTTTTTGAAAGTTTATGCTCATTTTGAACCACCTGATGATGTTGATATAGACATTATCAGTGCTGATATAGATGTTGTTGTCATGATGTGCCAACTATATCTTGCTTGGAGGAGTTTCCTTGTTAGGATACAGGCACTTGAATGTAACCCTTGGATTCTCTTATTTGCTTGGTCAATATTGGAGTTAACCTTACCTAGATGCGCACATCACAATAGAGTGCCCTTAGAGTCCTTATGATAAATATTTACTACCAATACACAGTCAATACAAGAGTTGGATACCATGGATGTCGAAGTGGATGGTGGAATGCATTGAGGGATGCGAGATGAAAATGGATTGGTCGACAGTTTGGAATCTTTGATTCTCCAAACTTGGGGTGATGAGAAATGATGGGTGGATATGGAGATTCAATTGGGACAAAATTCTTGATATACCTTGTAGGTCACTCTTGAAGCTTTCTTTTGCAACAATGGAGAGTTTTGATGGATGAACTTCCCTTTTTAATTTTTTCCCATAGTTTCTTTGACTAATGGAGTTTGATAGGGATGATTTTATTTATTTTTCTTTGGTGTCCATTTAAATTTCTCTTGTCCATTTTTCTTTTTTGATTCTTTTGCTTCAATAATTTGCTATTTTCTTTGATATAGACCTCTTTCTTGTGGTTGGTCCCAATTAGGGGGTGGAATGATGAATTGAAAATGATTCATGATATGAATGGTTGGATTGTTGGTAGTTATTTCATCATAGGGACTCTTTGTGCTCCCCATGTTGGTGTTTGCACTAGATAAAGTTGCCCCCGGTATTATAGGAGTATTACTAACATGCTTTGATTCTGCTGCTGACACACCATTTCCTTGTTGTTCAAGATTGTTTAGATTTTTTGATTCTTGATAATGCTTGATATCCTCATACTCACTTTCTTCAATCTGTATGGAGGATGTGTTTGATTTTTATACTTCTTCAAAAGGTGTTGATGCTTTACAATCTATAGAGTCTTCCTTATGATCCACTTATGCTCGCTCTTCAAAGGATGTTTCTGATTCACCATGCATGTAGAGGTCTTCTTCATGATCAATTTTTGATATGTCTATGGATTTTGTTATGCCTTGATCATGTGTAAATATATTAAGAGTAGGAGACTCTTGTTCCTTGGTAATTATATCAAGAGTATGAGACTCTTGTTTTGGATGAAGATCATCTACATGTCCATTAGGAGTAAGCATCTCATGGGTAGATGGAGGAGTATGTGATATATGGATATGATCATTATTTGTGACATCTTGTATGGATTGGAAAATACCCCTCAGAACATGTTAGTATCTTGGATATATGGATCCTTGATCTTGATTAATTTTGGAATTTATTTCGACATGCTTTGGATCAAGTTCTTGACATGGGTCAATTTCAAAGGATGGATTGCTTACAAAGGGTTCTTAAATGTCTTCATTAGGCATGGATATTGGCTTAATATTTTCTTGATCTTTAATTGAATTTGGATCAAGTGTTGAGTTGAGGATTCCTTCTATATTTGCAACCATGAGGTCAAAGGATGTCAATATGTCTTGGAAAGACCATTACTAGACTTTGGTGAAAGATGTTGATCATTCTTTGGAATAAATTCTTCAAATATGTCCTCTAACTCATTAGTTGATGTAGAGATATTTTCTACATGATCATTGGTGAATGGATCTTGAATGTTGTCCTCAATAATGGTGGTGGAGATATTTCCAATATTTTCAATCATAGGATCAAATGATGTTAATGCTTCTTGAAATGGATTATTATTGGATATTGTTGATGGGTTTTGATCATGATTAAAAAGTTACTCTTGATGTATGTTGATTTGATAGTTGGATGTGGTAGAAACATCTTCAAGGGGCTCATTTATGGATAGATCTTGATCATAGTTTTCAACAATTGTGGTGGAGAGATTGTCACTGCTATCATTAGTGGTTGAATCTTGATCATTATTCTCAATAATTATTTTTCCTTGATCAAGAAGGTCTTGGATCAGATCTTTGAATTTGATACAATCTGATGTGTCATGACCTTTTGTGCTATGGTATTCACAATAAGCATTATCCTCATCCCATGGGGACTTGATGCTAGGTTCACCACCATTTAATGATTCTGGAAGATTGATAAGTTTAGAATGGACTAACATGTTTAATGCTAATTCAATTGGCTCCCCTAAAGGAGTGTATTCACGTTTGGTAGTGGTGTTGTTGTATTGTGAGATTTGTGATTGTTGTGTTTGATCTAGTTGTGATTCATCTTGGAGATGTGGTGATTGATCTTGTTAAGGTTGTAGGGATAGATCTTGTTGTTGATGTTGTTCTTCTTGATATCCAATGTATTGATGTTGGAGATGTGGTTGTTGATGTTGTGGTTCTTGATATCCAATATCTTGATATTGTAAATGTGGTTGTTGATGTTTTGGATACAAATCAATGCTTTGATGATTTCAACAAAGAGTGTATTGATTTGGAGGTGGAGATGTCTCTTGGTGATATGACGAATTTGTTAAGTGTAGCAATTGTATTTCACAAATTTTGATCTTGATTTTCATTTTGATACCCTTGATATAGTTGATTTGGTTGTTGGCCAAGCATATTTTGAATATGCACTTGTGGTATTTGTATGGGATCATGCAAAAATTGATTTTGGACAATGTTCTGATTTGGGATGATGTTTGGATTTTGCATTATAGGTTGGAATTGAACATTTTTGTGGTTGGGAAATGCATTGCTTTGATTTAGGTAACCTTGATTTTGCATGTTGTTACCTTGATTTTGATCAGTATATTGAGTTTTCAACATATTGTTTGGATTTTGAACAACATTGGTGTGATTTAAAAATGTATTTATCCAATAGTTTACCAAGTGTGGATTTGATATGTTCATGTTTGGTAAGTTTGTATTTGGTATATTCACATTTGGCATGTATTGATTTGATGGGATAATGTTATTTTGTTGAAGACTCGTGTATTGATTGTTTGGTTGATAGTTTTATAGGTTTTGACTTTGATTTAAATCTACCATAGAGAAAGGTGTTTCAAAATTTAGATTGGGCATACTCACATTTGTTGTAGCATTGAGGTTTATAGGATATAATGATCCCATGTTTGAATTGTATAAATGTGAGTTTTGATAATCAATTGGTATTATAAGGCTTTGATAGTTTGGTTGATGTACATCACTCATGATGTATGAATCAAGTTTATATTCCATGTTTTTCTTGTGTTTTGACCTTGTTGCAAAAGTGAACCTCTAAGGTGTTTTGGACCAATTATGTGAGTTGATGATGAAAGGGGTGAGTGATATGGGGGATGAACTTTCTAAAATTTTGGACAACACTTTCAAACAAAAGGTTTGATGGCCTTGATGTCTTGGATAAAAGGTGTTAATGGATTTGTAAATCTTTAAGGTAGACTTGTGACCTTCAAGATAAACTAGTCCACAAATGTGATAACTAACTTAACTAAGGCATGGAAAAGGATTCATTTCAAACACAAAGTAGCTAAGTTAGTGTTTGAGTTGATAGATTTATCTAAGTCTAATAAGTGTTGGTGCATCCAAAAGTTTATAAAGTTTGGTGAAGTGAAAGGTGAAATATGATGAAGGGTGAATGAAGTGTTTGACCCAAAATATTAACCTAAGAGGAACTTTTGTTTTGCAAGACCAAGGTAGTGAAAAAAATGCTATACCTCTAAAGTGATAATACCCTAAGAACTCAAATGTTTTGGTAAGATAGAACTCAATGATTGTGGGAATAGATTCCAGTGATTTCGACATTATAAATCAATGATTTTGGATAATATAATTTGGACTCAATTTTTTGCAATATTTTCCTTGACTCAATTTGCTTGTTTTGGGGAGTCAGAGTTTGAACATACATCAATGCGGGGTGTTCATTTGATTTAATATTGGATTAATGAGGTTATTTTTACCACATGAAATATCTTGCTTAAGTTTCAAACTAAATGTCTATGTCAAAAACATCATTCATTTCACAAGGCCCATTATGTGAAATTCATGAAGTTAGAGCCATAGTTTCCTACGTCAACTTTGAGAAGTATGGATGGAGATGTAAGCCAAAATACTTAGAAGTCTCTAAGGACAAAGTCCTTAGGACAAGCATTAATTTCAAGACTTTTCAAAGGGTTTGAAATTTGATGAATCATATTGATGTGTGTTTGATTTTTTTTGGAACCAAGAAAATTATTAAACTAACTCACAAGCAATGTACCACCTAGGCTCAAAAGATACTACTTGTTGAGTCCCTACTTGAATTACTCCAAACACTAAGACAAAGTGAATAGCTAGAGATTTGGTGACACTGGCTCCCCCTTACATGGAATGGGCAAACCAAATCTCAAACCCCAAAGATCCGAAGATTCAAAGGATTTTTTGTCTCTACAATGAATAGTAAATGTAGGGCAGCTTTGGAGGTCTGACCTCCTGCACCAGCAAGTAAAAAAAAAATTGGTTGCTACAACAAGTGGTTTTTAATCTAGACTTTCAAGATAAAATGGTGCTATACATGTGGAAATTCACTCAATTAAGAGGCCTCCTAGCCCTTAGAAATATATAAGGGTTTTGATGCATCACATAGATAATAAGGGAGACATTTGTTAGTATAGGATAGCAACACCAGCTTGGTAAATGACTTTAGTTAGACCAAATTATTTATATAGCAGACCGAAATGAAAGCACCGCTTGGGCCGTTCCCTCTCATAAGTTGGGAGGCAGGCCCTCAAAGGTAACACAATTTGTGAAGCTTAAAATACTTTTTGTTACCTAATATTTCCAAAAGGTGTAAGGGGAGAGGATGGGCACTTCAAAGAAGAAAAGTATACTTGTATATTTCTCTTCACCCAAGATTGCACAAAGCATAAGGGGAGTGGATACACACAACAAATACACTCAAGAAAAGCAAACACGCATTCATTTTAACCTTGAAAAGCTTAATGAGTTCATTTTAAGCACCAAGTGGAAATGTTTGATTGTCTTGTTCAATTTTAACTTGATATAGCAAAATGAGGATGTGTAAGTCAAATTTTAACCAACTTGAAAATATCAAATCAATGGTTAATTTTAAAGCCCAAATGAAATTTAGTAGCCCTAAAGCATAAAACAAAGCATCAGATGATGAGTTATAATTTTCCCATGACATGTTCCAAATGTTAGATGAAATCAAGAAAACAAGATGTTAGGGTTAGAGAAATGATTGAGCATTAAACCCTACAACCTAGACAAATTGCAATGTGATTTGACTTTAAGTGCAAAAATGGAAAATTTAACTCTACAAAAATTGAAAACCGCCTACACCATTGCATAGAGCATGAAATTCTACCCCATTTCAAAAAAAAAGTTCCAAACAAGACCTTCGTATGACCAAGATATGACCATTTTAAGATAGACTGTAAAAGCAAAAAATGAATAGCATCACTATAGCTAAAAACAATGGTGTCGCTATATTTGTGACACTTTTTTGAATTATAGCGACACATTTGCAAAAGCATCACTCTGGTGAAAAATAGCATTTTGTAGCTTCCAAAAGCGTTGCTCTATCCTAGAAACCTACAACTCATTGAAACTTAAGAGAAATTATCAAAAAAATCTAGTCCTGCCCACCTTCTAGTGCCAAAATGTGGATGTAAATATTAACTAAGCTAAATATTATTGTAATAAGCAATTTAAAACAATATAATTAGCTAAATCAAGTTACATTCCCAATGAAATTCTTGCAAATTTAAACTAGGAAGCCATTAAAACTTGAAATAAAGTTCAAATTGCATAAAAAACCATAATTAAAATCAGCAAACCTCATCCCATTGGGGGATTGGTGTTGCATCGAAAGTGGAATTCAACCCTTTCCCAATCCCATTTTGTTGAAATAAGCTTGGATGATGTTGAAGCAAATGCTCTCAAATGGATGTGATAAAATCCAATTTCCCTCAAAGATAATGATAGCAATTGGAGTATGCAAAGGTGTGTGAGTTTCAACAACATAAGTTTGCTCTGAAAAGGTGGATCCTTTTCTCTCCATATGATGAAGTATTTATAGGAGATCAAATTAAGAATCAAGGGCTCAAATCCATTTGATTTATCAATGGTCAAGATGAAAAGGTAGGTGAAACATGTATCAAGGATTCTCATCAAATGATGAGAATCAAAGATCACATGGATCAAGGAAACATCAAGGGATAAGATTGATTCAAACAAACACACTTTGTAACAACTTTGAAAGTTTATTACAAAGTTTGTTCGAAAGAAATCATTCCAATTTTGGAGCCAAATAGGAGAATATTCCCTATGCAAGTGGATGGAGGGAAAATAGCAATGTAGTTAATTAAAACTAAAGTTGAATGTACAAGATGGGGAATAATGAGGATTGTAATTAAATAATTGATTTATTTAATCAAAAGGGGATTTGAGGATTTAATTAAATAATTAGGATTATTTAATCAAAGAGTGAATAGAGGATGAATTTGGATGAATTTAATTAAATAATTAGGAGATTATTTAATCAAATAGGAGGATTAATGCAAACATGATGAATCAATCAAATAATGTGAGTTATTCAATTAATAGGATATTTTAGGTGAATTTAATCAAATAATTGACATTATTCAATTAAAATAGAGGAATTATGATGAAATTGAAAGAGATGATGTTAGTTATCCAACGTGATCCATCGAGACATTTTTAGGTGTCTACAACATCAAGTTGATTCATCCATTTAAATGGTGAGAAATTTGATGTGTTGAAAACTTGTGAGTGAGTTGTTGCATGAGGATGAAAGGTGGTAGAAATACTTACTTGTTTGTAGCCTTTGGTTTCTCATAAATTAGTATAGATAGAGGTTCTCGTTCTACCAAATGTATCACTTGTCAATATGATTTTCTTAGTGTTATTATGTTGTAATTTAGTGCAAAGTGAGTTGAAGAGTTTGTGAGATTGAGAGTTGTTTTGTGGTTATACAGTGGTTTTCTTGAGATATTTAGAGTGAAGCTAGTAGAGGAATTTGGGTTGTTTTTAGTGGAAGTTGTAAGCGAACTTGAGGAGAATGTCATTTAGTTGGAAGCTTTAAACAGGCATGTTGATTTCTACCTCTTTGTTATTATGTTGGAAAGATTACAGTTTATTTTATTGTCATATTGAAAGATTATCTTTTAATTGTGTGAAATGCTTGGATATGCTTGCATATCACTTGGTTTTTCTTGTTTTTTGAAACCTTATTTTTGTTATTTACTCATATAGATATGTATAAAATGATTGTATTATTATATGAATATAAATACTATTTGTACTATACGTAGAATGTTGGAACTATACAAAGTATAGTTATACTCTAGGTGCATAGCATAAGATAGAGTTGTGCTTTGAGATACTTGATTGCTCTGTAAGTTAATGTGAGTCAAAGGGAAGGTTATTCTTGGGGTTAGGATAATCCATGGGAAAGGGAATAACATAGAATAGAATAGAATACTAATGTTCAAAATATAAATTGAGAAATTGCAGTGGTGAATATAGATGACCCTCACTTGAAGTACTGAGTGTTGAATCTTTGGCCAAAGTAGTGTAGGTAGCCACTGTCTACACTATCAATTCATTGTGGTCCAAATACATACTAGGCTGAGAATATCAAAGAATTAGAGGTTGACTTTATAGTAAGCTCTAGACATGCATAACACATCATTATGCTCAGGAAAGCCTATTTGAAGGATGAGGTTACCAAACCAATCTCTTCGTTGAAGGGAGGGCCATATTACCAAGTTAAGTATATGTGTGAGGGACTACAATTAGTCCATGGTTGGTGAAAAATTTCTTGAGTGATGCTTCTCCTCATGCAGTTGGTGGCCAAGATTTGGGAGGACATTTTGGATCATTTGTATTTCTAGTTCATGTGAGCTTGTTTTAGCTATGTATGTATCATGTATCCATATTTAGGGAAATTTTAATGTGAAACATTATCTTGAATATATTTATCACGTTGAAGGTGTTTCCTTATTTGAGCTTTCAGAACTCATTTTGCCTGTGAACGGTGGAAAACGTAGGATAGACCTTCGTTGACAGTGGAACCATTGCCAGTCGTTGATCCATAAATTTTTTTTCTTTTTTTGCTTCCTGTCACTATTGGTTTAAGTTCCTCCAAACTCTGCCTCATCATTAGATTTATTTAATCTACTTGCTTTGATAAGGACGTAGGATTGCAAGACTAAATGAATCTCATCCGCTCATCATTTTCTGCCATTTCTTTAGTTGTTTATCGTTGTTTTTCATTGCTTTGCTTGTCACTATTGGTTTTTGCTCCTCCAAGCTTTTCCTCATTGGATTTGATCTACACTCCAATTTGGTGAGCTGCAACCTAAAAATTAGGTTTCGGTGAGGGTTTTAGAGTATGTTTATTAAAATGAAAATTACGGCCATGATAATCCACGAGAGTTTAAGAGTATGTTTGTTAAAATAAAAATTATGGCCAACATCATCCACGAGGGTTTTTGAGTATGTTTATTAAATTGAAAATAATAGCCACGATCCTCATAATGAGCACATTTAGGTTTTAACATTATGTAATTCATAGAATTAAAAAAATTATAAATAGTTATACTATCTAATTATTATATATATTATATTCTTAAACAAAATTATTAAATATATATATATGTGTATAAATTAATTAATTAATATTATACTTTTAAATAATAAAAAATATATAACTGTAATTATAATTATGCAAAAAATAGACCAAAATTTATCCTAATTGACCTTCCACACGTCTTCAGCATACCCATTGCACACTATGGTGCAATTGCTAGTGTAAAGTTAAATCATACATATGTTATTGGAATGATTCTTTGATTATGCAATGGAAAAGTTTGGATAGAGTAAAATTTCAAATGATGCATTTATTATTGAATATAAAATTTAAAAAATCATTGCTCTACATTAGATACATAGATAATTACATGTGGGTAAAACTTAGTAGATTAACTATGGAGAACAATGGGAATGTTACATATGGTATTAGAGCTATCGGGTTCAACTCTAGAACCTATGTGTTCGCTATGTTTCCAATCCAACATTATGTGAATCTATTTTTTGGAAATTCTTGTGTCAGGATGGTGGGTCTCAAGATGATTGCAAGAAAGTCAGTGATCAGAAATGAGTGCTACCTACGGGCCAAGAAGGAGAGAGAACCCCATGTTCGTACCATTGAGGGAACTAATTATGACAATGCCATTTGGCTAAGAAATACTGAGACATTTAGTCATGCCCTTTTATGAATTATTCAAGAGAAGAGAAGGATGAAAGATGATGCCAACTTCAACTACTTGCCTCCTATCTCTCTAGCAAAATCAGACTCTTTATCACTTTCTAGGGATATGCCCTCATAATGTAGTGTTATTCCAGTCATAATATTTAGGGATCCTCAAGTTCTTCCCTTATCGAAAGTCATTGTAATAGCCACAAGTGGCGAATCAGAGGGTTATGTACCTCAAAACTATGTTTTTAAGGATAGGTTAGAGGGATATTGTCCTTTCAATGAAAATTTTGAGAAAAAATATGAGGGTTATACCCCACATAGCTATGTATCAGAAAGTGAATCCGAGGGATATTCTCCCTTAGACTATCTTAATAGTCATTCTATGTAAACTCAAGGAAATTGAAAATCCTTTTTTATTATAATGAAAATTATGCTTTTTGGCAAAAGTTATGAATGAGTTCTTTGAATAGAATTTCTTATGTGATGAATAGATATTTATAATGTTGTTAACATTGAGCAAACCTTCATATATCTAATTAAAATAAAAACATCCAAGTATAATCGTTATGTGGAAAAGACAATTAGGACAAGAACTAATATGGGGGAAAGTCAAGAATTAGGTGAAGGCGCTGATAATGTCAAAGCCAAATTAGACCATATTCTAGCTATCATGGATGAGACTAGAGCAAGAATAGGAAACCTTGAACAATAAGTTAGGGGAAAGGAAAAAGTGGAACAAGAAGTTCCAAATAATGAGGAAGAAATTCCTAACAATGAAGAAGGGGGAGATTCCCATAATCATACCAAATCTAGTGATCAAGAGAGTGATAGATCACAATCATATTTGAGGGAACCAATAGGAAGTGTTTGGAAAGTGAGTTATCCCGTGACATGAGAAAAATAACACCACCAAAATTTGAAGGTAGTGGTACTGGAGATGTGGTGGAAGCATGGCTTACGAAAATGGAGAAGTATTTCAAAATCAAAAATTACTCTGAGGTCACTAAAGCCATATGGGGAGAATTTTAGTTAGTAGGTGAAGCATCCAACCAACCGATGGATGAGTAAGAAAATGGAGCTTGGTCTTAGTTCCTTAAGTCTCACTTGGAGTGAATTTACGGAGATTTTTTGGAAAAGATGGTTTCCCCAACTCTTTTATGATCAAAATATCATAGACTTCCAAAATTTGAGACAAGATGACTCCTCAGTGAATGAGTATTGGCAGAATTTCACTCAACTTCTTAAGTATGTACCTATGTATCAGAAGGATGAATGATTCTATATAAGGAAGTTTATCATGGGTTTAAATGTGCAAATAGCTGGTGAGGTAGATGTACACAATCCAACTACCATAGACTTGGTGTACGAGAAGGCAATTAAGCAAGAACAAAGGCTTAGGTCTATCTCAAACTACCAAGAGAAATAAAAATAAGTCTGATTGGAAACAAACCAATCAAGCTCCAAGGAAGCCTAATGAAGGGCCAAGTTTTCAAAAGCAAGGGGATAAGGGATCCCAAAATAATTGGAATGAAACAAGGAAAGATCAAAGGGGAAATAACAACAATATTAACAACAATGCTGGTGGAAATGGAAGTAACTCTGGAAGACCAGCGAAAAGGAGGGGACCAATGAAAGGGTATTATACATGTGGTGGGGATGATTATGTAAGAAATTTTCCAAGAAAACCATCTAGGACACAACCACATGGTAATTCTCTTCTACCTCAAAAAATTGCATTACAGCAAAGGATTCATGTTGTTGTGGATGATCGGCAAGCGTAATGGAAGTATCATGTACTTTATCTAGAATTCCCATTTCAATTTTAATAGATATTGGTGCCACAAAAAAAAATTATTTCTATTAGAGTAGCAAGTTAAATGTCTAGAAAATTTGGATACATGAAAAAGTCTTGGGTTCTAGAATATGCTAACCAAACAAGACCTAAGGTGATTCAATGTCTATTTGAAACAAGAGTTGAACTTCCAAGTTTCTCAATAGAAGTGAATCTATGTGTAGCTCCCTTATGGTCTTATGATGTCATCTTAGGGATGAATTAGCTATGGATACATAGGGCCAAGGTAGATTGTCATGAGAAAATAGTTGAATGTTTAAACAATCTAGGTAACTAGGTGTCAATGCAAGGAATGCCTAGAGAGGTTAAGTTACAACAAATATCTGTTGTGCAGATGCATAATGAAAAGAAGAAAGGTTTCCATCTCTTTATGGTAAAAATTGAAAAACATGAGGAATGTAAAGAATTCATTTCTTAAGATGATTTAGTATTTTATGGACCTTGACTCCCAATATGTCGAAGAGGGTGAGGTATTGAAATTTGGAAAATCGGATATGGAGAAATGTCCTATTTTATAGAAATTTGAGGATATATTTCTAGAAGAATTACTTGGATCACCCCCTAATAGTATATTTGATTTCTCCATTGATATAATATCAGGGTCAGAACCTATATCGAAAGTACCTTATAGGATGACCACAACTGAATTAATGGAGTTAAAGGCACAACTAGAAGAGTTGTTTTCTAAGGGATTGATAAGACCCGGTGTTTCACCTTGGGGAGCACCAGTTATCTTTGTAAAGAAGAAGGATGGTACACTACACTTATGTATTAATTATTGATTGCTTAACAAATCAACGATACATAATAAGTATCCATTGCCACATATCGATGATCTCTTTGATCAGATGTGAAGAGCTACAATATTTTTAAAGATTGATCTACGTTTTTGGGTATCATCAACTTAGAATCGAGGATGAAGATATTTTCAAAACTACTTTCAGAACTAGGTACAAACATTATGAGTTCACAGTTCTACCTTTTGGGCTGATGAATGCACCAGTAGCATTCATGAACCTAATGAACAATTTATTTAGGGATTGTCTAGATAGATTTGTGTTAGTCTTCTTGGATGACATCTTAATCTACTCCAAGAATGAAGAGGAACATCTCAAGCATCTAAAGATCATTCTTCAAAGATTGAGAGAGCATAAGTTATATGGGAAACTCTCAAAGGGTACCTTCTTCCAAAAGAAAGTACAATATTTGGGTCACATAATTTCAACTGAAGGTATTTGGTTGATCTAGTGAAGATTAAAGCAGTACTAGAATGGTCGATGCCCAAGAATGTGTTGAAAGTTAGAAGCTTTATGGGATTGGTTGGGTATTACTGTAAGTTTATCGAAAACTTTTGTATGATAGTTTTTCCCATCATGTCATTGAAAAGAAAGGGAAAGTAGTTTGAATGGTCTGAGAAGTGTCAAGTAGCATTTGACCAACTCAAAGAAAGGTTGACCACAAAACCAATACTAAAGGTACCATATCTAGATGGTGACTTTATGGTTATTATAGATGCATCTAGAGAAGGATTGGGTGGAGTATTAATGCAAGATGGGCAAGTCATAGCCTATGAGTCTAGAAAACTAAAGCCCTATGAATAGATTTATGCTTCGCATGATTTAGAGTTAACAATAGTTGTCTGTGCGTTATAAATGTGGAGACATTATCTATTGGGAAAACCATTTGAACTCAAGACTGATCACCATGGTCTTAAGTATTTGTGTACCCAACCTAATCTTAATGCAAGGCAAAGAAGGTGGTTAGAGTTGATATTTGATTATGATTTCAACATTAGTTATATCAAGGGGAAAGAGAATCGGGTTGTCGATGCCTTAAGTTGTAGAAGACATATCTCCTTGATGATATTAGTCCAAATTGACTTCAAGGATCAAGTGTCGCAAGAATCTAAGGGTGGTGAGTTCTATGAAAAAGTCACTCAAGCCCTCACGAATGATCCACAAGATCGAAGGTACGAAGGATATCACTTTGAATGGAATGGATTGTTAAGGTTTAAAGGAATAATTTATGTACCTAATTATGGAGAATTGAGGGACTTGGTATGGAAATAAATTCACAACACACCATATTTAGGACATCCCGGTGTAACCAAGATGTTGGCTGATGTGAAGTCATTCTACTTTTGGAAGGGTACGAAAGGAGATGCAACAAGATTTGTAGCAAGTTGCTTAGAATTCCAAAGAGTGAAGGTAGAGCATCATCATCCTATAGGTCTTTTGTATCCACATGAAGTTCTAGAAATTAAGTGGCAAGTCATTAGCATGGATTTTGTGCAATGTCTCCCTATGTCAAGGAACGAGCACAATGCCATTCTGGTAGTGGTTGATAAGTTGACAAAAGTATCTCACTTTGTACCAGGGAATCTAACTAATGGAGCTCTAGTAATAGCTCAAAATTTTATCCAAGAGATATTTAGGTTGCATAGGATTCCTAAAAAGATCATTTCAAATAGGGATGCATGGGTGACATCTAGATTTTAGAAAACCCTATTTTCTATACTTGGAACGAAATTAAATATAAGTTCTACTTATCCTAGGGAAACGGATGGGAAAATTCAAAGGGTGAACTAAGTATTGGAAGACCTACTAAGGATGTATTGCATGGATCAACAATAAAAGTGGGAGGATTACCTACCTTTGGTAGAGTTCTCATATAATAACTCCTATCATTTTGTGATCAAGATGACTCCATTTGGAGCATTATATGGAAAGAAGTGTTGAACTCCTATAAGCTAGGATAAGCTGGAAGATAGGATAAGCCTTGGGCCAAAGATGTTATCAAAAATGGAGGAACAATTTGGAATCATTAAGCATCTATATTAGCAAAAGCTAACGATAGGCAAAAAAGTTATGCTGATTCTAAATGGGTGCCTAGAAATTTCTCAATGGGGGATAGAGTTTTGTTGAGAGTTAAACCTCACAAAAGTTCTATCAAGTTTGGAAAATCATCCAAACTAGCTCCACACTATGTTGGACCTTTTGAGGTTCTTGAGAAAATCAAGCCTATTGCATATAGGATTGCCTTGCCACTAGCTCTTGCCAAGATGCATAACATCTTTCATGTCTCATATCTTAAGAAGTATATACCAAGCGATAACCATGTTATTGATTGGAATGATTTATAGGTGCAGGATCCAAGGGTGGTAACAATAGATCCACTCAAGGTGCTCGAAACACATAAGCTTCACTTACGTAATCAAGAGGTTTTGCAATGCAAGGTCCAGTGGGATCAGTATGTAGAAGACTCTACCACATGGGAAGACTATGCTAAAATGAAATAAAAGTTTCCACAAGTATTGCTAGAATTTGAAAACTCTTGAAAAACAATGATGTTTTGTTTTCTGATGTGTGCTTTATATTATGGTCATATTGATACTTGAAAATCATTGGGGGCAATGATCCACAAGGATGGGAAATATGTTACACCCCGTATGTTATTACCTATTTAATATTACCATGTTTGGTAAATTGCTTTAATAAATGTGAATGTGTTTTATTTATGAATTCTAATGGAAATATGTTGAATGAATATTTGATTTAATTAAATGCTTTATGATTCAGTATATGAAATAAATAATGTGAATATGGCATGTATGAGAGGTATATAAATGCATTTATCTGGCTAACTACTGCTATGGTGAACTAAGGTGAATGCAAGAACAAGTTCAAGGCTCTGAAAGGGAGGGGAAGTATCACTCAGGATAAGAACTTGGTATAGTAACCTCTAATTTAGTCTTACTAAGCATTCACACACTCATGCCCTAGTGATCTTAGTTGAGTCAAGCCAGCCAAGTAGATGGTAAGTGATCTTCAATCTAGTTGTGTGTGTTTATATTGATTTTCGATCTTGTTTATGAATGTTTAGAATGAGGGATGTGATGAAGTCTTGAAGTTGTGTTGAAATCCTTCCTTGAGTGTTTAATTTCATATTGATGAGATGTATGCATTTAATGTATATATATGTATATATGTATGTGTATGGTAAAATCCTACATGTGAGTAAATACATACATGAGTATACATAGGTAGACATACCTACACATGCTCATGGACAGATTACCCATATGCATGGGAATACCAATTGGATTAGGGTGAGATATATATATGTGTGTGTGTGAGAGAGTGTGTATACATTCCATGTATATATGTTGATTGATGGAATTGTACATATGAGTGCTTTTATAAAGATATTGAAATAATACTCCATATATGTATATATGTAGTATATATATATATGTGTGTGTGTGTTAATTAAAATAGTAACATATATATAAAATCATATATATATATACATATACATAGTATTATTCTTTATATTTCTATATTATATATACTTGTTTATTAATTAAATGTATTTGATAAACTTTATAAAATGAATATTTATATATATATATATAGAATGTATATGTATTTGATAGTTATTATGATAATCTCCAAAGTGCATAACATAGCATTGATTTAAGTGAAGCGTTGATTATCATTGATAATATGGTGAAGCAAAGTGCATATTATAGCATGTGGCGCATAAAGCATTTAGCGTAGCTTTTAGAGGAATATAAACCGACACATAAAGTTTAAAGAGACTAAGTCAAACAAAGAACAAAGAACATTGGATTTTATGTGCAGTTGTGTAAGCATTAGAAAGGAAGTTTAAACTATTTTAAATTCCTTTGGAAATAGTCAAAAACCCGCGCAATGAAGGTGGCGCCAACCATAAGAGGTGGTGCCATATTTGCTAGAGTTTGGAATGATTAAGAGGTCTTTGAATTATGCATAAGCCTACAAATAGAATAGACCCAGTCAAGTGCAAACTTGGAAAAAAATTGTAAAGGAATTTGAATTAGGAAACCTATTTTAAGCTTGTTGTCAGATACATTGTTGGGGAAGAAACAGGTCATCTTAGAAGGAAACATCTAAGAACAGCAGTGCCTTAGTGACTTTAATTTCTTCAAATCACCTCAAAGACACAAACTACTATGCCATAAAGCGGAAATAGGCATAGTTGTTTCCCCCATTAATCCTTCTAAGAAAAGTACATGCAGACAAATAACAGATTCAACACATATGCATAGATTCAAATTACAGAATCTAACAACATGGAAGAGAAACCAATGAACACACAAATTTACGTGGGGAAAACCCTTTCAGGTAAAAACACCCCACCCTCCAAAAGATCTAGCCATTGTATTATTCAGCAACAAACAGAGTTACAATACAATCTTAGGCTCATAGCCTTTACAGGAGTTACATCTTGTTTCATCTGGAGAATACAGGCAACAACATGTTTAGAAACCTCACACTGTTACAACACCCTCACATAGCACACAGTGTAGATTTATCTCATCTCACCAGTCGACTCTCTCAGCCAGCCTCTCAGTCAGCCCAGCCTAACGGCCACCACAGGTTCACATCTTTGTATTTTTTGTGTGTCTCAGTGTTCACGGTTACAATGCAATCTGCATACCGTTCAAACACACACACTCTACTCGATCTGATCTCACATCTCGATCAACCGCTATCACAACCTTTCAATTGTTATATGTTACTTTTTAACCAACAGCCATTAGGGCGTATTTAATTACCCCACTAACAAGCTTCCCTCATCTCTAATTGCACCGCCTTGCAGCATGCATCGGGCCACCCCGCATTAAAATGGTTTCCAAGAATACACTTCATCAACCACCGAATCGAATCATACATTTAATGAAAATATATTGCTAATCAGAGATAAATCTTTCAACCAATTAGTGTTGATTTACAACAGTGATGTAAAATCAATGAATATCATCATGCCATGTGTCATCGCATCATTCATCCACCGCTCTGACTATCGCCCAAATAATCAACACAACCCTGTGGTCCTTTTACTGTGCTACCACTCGCCATTCATTGTACGCCTGCGATAAGGCAGTATACACTGCACTACCGGGCCCTAGAAAGAAGACACCCACGATAAGGCGATGGCAACCCATTTTCCTAACCATCGCCATCAACCACACCATCGCAACTTAAAGAACAAGCCTTCATGATATAGTGATAAGCAATTATTGTTGTTTTCCATGTCTACCGCACTACCACGCCCTAGCTGAATGACCTTCGTGGTGTGGCGATAAGCCACAGCACAACCGCCAGTCAACGTGAAGCCCACCGTGATAAGGGGGTAACACCGCGATACCGCTTCAAGACTGAAGGACTCCCGCAGTAGGGAGGTAACCATCTGCACTGACCACCATGATTTCATCGTGCCACCGCCAAGCATGAAAAAGGATCTCGCAGTACAACAATAGCCATCTGTTCACCCCGACAGTCACTATGCCACCGCTAAGAGAGAGGGAGGGCTCCATGAGAGAGCGGTAACATCACCCAACTGCCAGACAAAGAGAAGTCTTCCGTGGTAAGGTGGTAAACCGCACAACTGCACCATCACTGAAAGCTCTCAATGGTACAACTGTAAAGGCTCGAACAAAAGGAAAAATTTCAAGTCTTCAAGATATTTCAAGCCAAAAAGTTGCGACATATTTTCCAACAATCTCCCACTTGACGAAGAATTACTGGCTTCCTCTAGACTCAAACTCAATAATCTAACACAATGCTTTTGTGCTCCAACCAAGACACCTGCAATAACATCCAAGATGTCCACCAACACAGGCAACAGCTCCAACCATCCACCACAGGAAAAAGGAATGATCCAAGGCGTATATGCACCAATCTCAAGAACACAAGCATTAGATCCTACAGATGGTAAAGGAAACACATTACCACCACTCCATCATGCTCATTAGCCATACAGAAGCAACACTACAACAACTTCAAAGCTCTCAATCGTGAACACAGCCATGAAGTCATTCTCCAGAAACAAGACAAAACATCAGCTATAACATCAACCAAATAGTTGATTACAACCATCCAATTGATCAAACCCATGCGATTGAAAATAGCATCCACAACTCATGCTATCTATCCAATCTCTCATACCTTCAAGGTATCCACATTAGTAAACTCATTCTAGTAGCACAACCAACCCATCAACTACAAATACATGCACCATGTGCCAACCAGTCAAAGAAGACCAAACACATGCAGGTACTTCCACTGCATAGGTAATGCCAAATCTGAAAGATCAATGGCATAACAAGTCTACCAATCATAGCACGTAGAAAAACATAACCATGTAGTACCAAGGAGCATCCACAATGATATGCACAACCTACAACCAACTACTACAAGAATCATTTCTCTCAATAGTCTTCCAGAGCTCTTCCAAGTTCTCCATATCTAACAAAAGAAAGAGGCACAAGAACCTCCATGTCATCACCCAAGTGACAACACATGACCACAAACTAGTGACCATCATGGCTCCACATAGATATCTCACATTTAAAGTCATATGAGATCGAACATATAGGAAGAATAACCAAACTAAAGAGAAATAGAAAATCATAACATGTAGCATCCTCCTACATACACTTCTAAATGCCAGCTATGTCAAGAATGATCTCCTTCACATACCAGAAGAAAAGCCATTACAACATCTAACTGTTCAATCACCAAGATCAAACATAACATGTATCATGTAATCAACATGGATGTAAGCCTCTCATAATCAAGGAAGATAAAAAAAGAGCCCATATAACTATCTCCTATCAGTCCTCAAAAGCACAAGGAGATAACCATGCCATAACATCCCTCAAAATGTATCCTCCAGAACTGACCAACCATAACTCAATATCCATATTAATGAAAGATAAAGCATAAAACATATCTGAAAGATATAATGGGAAAATACCTCTCAAATAAACTTCACTACCGAGCAGACCATGGGAGGAAAAAGAAAATGATTCTCCAAGATATACAAGCCACCATGACTCATCCAAAATCAATCTCCTCACTGGTCTCTATTGAACTCGTGTTCAACCAAGGTGTAGGCTACTTAAAATTTCAGCTGAAAATAGCACCTTTCTCATCTCATGAGAATCACAGCCTCACCTCATTCTCCATGTGTCCATGAGCACCAACAACCGATCATCTCATGCTAAACTCCAATATGCATTACTGCACTTAACATGAAGTTCTCAAGCATATGACCAATGCACCCAAAACATAAAGAATTACCAGACCACTATCAAAGCTCCAAACATCTGATAACAAGAACTTATCATGACATCATGATCTACTCATCCCCCTTAGGAGATACCATGCTTCAAGTGAACAAACTATGGTATCAAGAGCAATGCAACATGCCAAAACTCTAATGCCCAAGCAAGAGTATACATGACATCAATCAAATAGACTCTAAACCGACATCACCTATCAAGCACTACCAAACACCTCCACCACAGACTCCAAACTTCCTCCATGACTCCAGGATGCTGCAAATCTTCAAATAGTGTCCCTACAAATTCGAAAGAATTCTTTTGCAACAACAAGATCTAACATCTGCAACACCAAAGAAGATCATTCACCACCAAGTGATGAATCCACAATCATTGTTAAAGCTCCCACTGAACCATGACATCGAGCTTTACAAGCATCATGACCAAACATCTGTTGATCTGAAAAACCTCCAGGTACAATCGACAACATGTCCATTTGACAACAATGCCAAACAACACCAAGATATCCAAACCATGCAAACCACACCATCACTATCAAAATATTACACTATAATGTGTATCAATCTCTCCATGACATCGTGATACACATGCTACAGGTCCCCATAACTGACTATTCAGGTACTCAATGCCATCCATCCTCGCATCTCAAAGCAACCATGCCAATGCACAAGTGACCACAGACAAGGTCATAATAGATCTGCACCACCACTAAAGCAACCTCATGGATATAGACAGTCCACTTCCAAGTTATCTCACTGCAGCCAATGGGTAGCTAATCCACCAACCGCATAACTCAAATATTAATCACAACAACAGTGCAAACCCATAATCGCAAAGGAAAGTACAAAACTAAGATCTCAAAGAGAACACCAATGTAGACAAACTTGACTCAAACACCATATCAAAAATAGATCTGATTTTCCAACCATGTCCACAACTCAAGCGCCATAGTCTAGGAAACCAGCAAGCAACACCACAAGAATGTTGAGTGACAGATCACATACCAACACTCCCATACAGAGAAGACATCACACCTCCTCAAAAAACCATGTCAAACTGCAACTATCTCATCTAGTCACACCCCAAAGGCCAAGGTCTAGAAATACTTTAACAACTCCACATAACCACATGTTTTTCCTTGACTGTGCAAAACCTGCAAAACCACCGTGTTTATAAAACACCCATGCACATGCATACAAGAGAGCCAAGCTATTCAAAAAAATTCAGACCACCTAAGATCAACTTCATAGCCTTCATGCAATCAAGGTGACAGAGAACAATGCCTCAATGCCAAGTCAAAGCACCCCAACACAAGCACAATACTCCATGGCTAAAAAATAACCCAAGCATTTCCATACCATCAGGGAGCCTCTCACAAACACTCAATATGAAGCACACTTTGCTACAACACAGTCACAAGCATAAACTCACACCCCTTGCATTAGGATCATTCGTTGCCAACCAGGAGCCTCAGACCACATCATCACAATATGATCAACTCCAAATTATTGATCTTTAATGTCTTTCACGTTGCATGTTGTCTCAAGAGAGCAGGAACATTTACTTATCAAAGGATCAAACATCAGCTGATTCCTCCATATTTCCTCAAGCTTGACAGACTAAAAAATCTTCACAGGAGAAATACCCAGAACCAGCATCCAGAAGAAGGCTCTAATACCACTTGTTGGTATCATGAACAAACCTTGGCCTCCCTTTACCAGCTCTGATACCACTTGTTGGGGAAGAAACGAGTCATCTTAGAATGAAACATCTAAGAACATCAGTGCCTTAGTGACTTTAATTTCTTCAAATCACCTCAAAGACACAAACTACTATGCCATAAAGC